>VDFB02178495.1:0-25964 GCA_007258455.2 Sequoia sempervirens
CATATTATTCTATAGTTCCTGATCCGGCACAACCGACATTCTGTTATACCTGACAGACACCTCAGATGCTAGCGCCGTCTCAGTCATTGGGGACATGAACCCGAGGTTACAGTGATTCACCAGGGGTTTCACCAGGCAGGGGATCAGTACCAGATTCTCCACAGAGATCAGATGTGGGGAGTTCATTTGGTAGATGACAAGATACTATGTTTTTGATAGGTGCAGGGTAGATGGATAGTGCAGAGGTGTAGTGGATATATGCAGGACCTTGTGCTGGTGTTTAGATTGGATTATTTTTGTATACGATGGTCACAGATTGTGATGACATCGACGACATTATTATATGTTAGTCTTGACTATGAGATGTACTTGTAGACTTGTGATATATTTATATATATATGATAGCTGCTATTGGCCTCATATTTTATGTGTATGATGCATATGTGGATGGTCATATGATGGCAGTTATTTATGATGACTTTTGTGGATGTTACATGTATGGATTTACATTTTTATGTATGATGGCGATACAAGATGTAATATATGGCAATTTTTGTTCTTATGTATGATGAATGCCTATGTTTGAGATAGATGTGGATATGCTTATGATGACGTGATGAATGTTTGTATTTTAGATATTTATGATGGTTATGTGCATATGTGACTAATATGCAGGGTGTAATGGGTGGTGATTTTTGTTTCTATGTATGATGAATGCTTATGTTATATGATGTACATGTGTTAGATAGATGGGGATATGCTTATGATGACACGACAAATGTTTATGTTTTATATGCTTATGATGGTTATATGCATGTTTGACTAATATGTGTGATGCAGGATGTAATGGATGTATTATGACGGTATTGATGGTGGGCCTAACACTTGACATTGTAGGTGGTGATATTATGGGTGAACGATAGTGTGTAAATGTATGGATCTAAAATGTAATTATTTCATTATAAGTGTAGGTGATAGTGAAAGATGCATGCGGACATGGTGTGAGTGTGCACCTGTCAAAACCTTTTAGTATCCTGAGAAGAATAGGGGATGGAGGAGGAAGATTTGCACAACCAAAATCATAGGACGAGTGTAATGCAATGGTGATGATTATGAAATGCAATCCTAATATAATTTGCCATCTTCGGAGCACTGATTTTTTCTATAGCATAAGACATCTAGTGCCAGGGTATGTGGAACCAAGGCGCATTAGTGTCTAATGCATGAAACAAACACAACAGACAAGAAGGCTATCTCAACACCCCAAAGTCACCAAGAAAGACTTTGGTCAGGCCAGGTATTGAGATAACCACAAGCACAAAAGGATGCCCCAACATAACACAAGACCTCGGGGATCTTGGTGGGTAGTATGTGGGACAACCAAGAAGACACAACAAAAGAAAAGATCAAGATATGCCCCTATGTGGACCAATCAAAACATGCCATAATATGATAGATTATGGCGGCTTTGACAAGTGATTATAGGGAGCTCAAATGATAAACAAGAACCAAAAGCCTCAAAAAATTGCAATCAATTTCAAATGTCCTTTGCCATAGGATCAAGGGGATAGATGGAATTGATGAGGTCTGTCAGGAAGGATGCATCCTGTTGAGACCTATGGTGAATACTAAGCGAAAAGATCGGTATGATATAAGATATTCAAAATTGATTAGATTCGTTGGTACAAGTGGGTCTTGTTTGTTAAGAACTAGCTGGATAAGGGCATAGCTTGACGACATGACACAAGGGAGACAAGACACAACCTAAGGACCTAGGGGCTCGGGGGCCGATCAGAGATTAGCCTTACCTACGTGAAAGCGCAGAGCCCTCGTAGTTCATGGAAAAAGACCATGGATAAAGCAGAAAGGAACTGGTGAAGATGAAGTGATGGAGGACCAAAACAAGTTGATCCAAAAAATGCCCCAGGGGCAGATCGAATGATAGCCTTGCCTACGTGACAGCGCAGGGGCAACGTAGTTCAACAAGTGATGCAGAAGGACAAGATCTAGATGGAGACTGACATGATGGATGATCCTACATGATGACACAGACCGACCGACAAAGGGAACGAAAGACACAAGCCCAAAGTGGGATATAAAAATGCTTAGTATGAGGGATAGGCAAGATGGGTCGTCCAATGCTCAATCACTAAATACCAAGCGGCCTAGGCTGTGGTGGATGAGGATGATAGTGCGGATGAAAGCATAAAATAACTAGGACATTAGGTAGATAATGATTAAGCCCACTACGGATGACGCCTGCGACCAGGTTTTCACCATCCATACTTATCCAAGGCGCCACCAAGAGGTGGTTTTCACCATAGGACGGATTTATTTTTCTCTTACTATTTTTTGGATTTTTTTTTTTTGGATTTTCTGATTTTGGTGGAGTTACCCAATAGACTTAGGCGTAGAACCTCTTCAGATGGAGGATATTGACGGGTTCATCAAGGGGATCTCCTTCAAGAGTAGTCAACCTGTAGGCCCCAGATCCATATTTGGCGGCTATGATATAAGGCCCTAACCAATTTGCCTCAAATTTTCCCTTTTTATCACGGTCTGGTTGAGTGCGTTGGTTTTATTTGAGAACAAGCTCACCAACCTAGAATTGTCTAGGATAGACCTTTTTATTGTAATGACATTTGAGGCGATTTTGGTATGCTTGCAGGTGATCATAGGCTTTTATCCTCCGTTCATCCAATAATTCAAGCTGTGTAAGTTGTGCAACACGAGCATCTTCTTCGTTGATAAGGTTCTTCAGAGAGATTCTCAATGATGGAAGCTCAACTTCGATTGGCAAGACGGCTTCAGCATCGTATACTAAAGAGTAGGGGGTGGCACCTGTTGGGGTGCGGATGGATGTATGGTATGCCCAGAGGGCAGGATGAATATGGAGGTGCCAATCTCGTCCAGTGTTATTGACAACCTTTTTGAGGATGCGGATGAGGGTCTTGTTGGTTGTTTATGCCTGACCATTGCCCTGGGGGTAATAAGGCGTTGACCAACGATGTTGGATATGGAAGGTGTCACAGAGGTGTTTCATGGCTTGGTTTTTAAAAGGTTTTCCATTATCAGAAAGGATGGTGGACGGGATACCATATCTGCAGAGAATATGGTAAATGATGAATTTGGAAATCTGAGTACCGGTGATTTGTGAAAGGGGCATTGCCTCCACCCACTTGGTGAAGTACTCAGTGGTGGTAATGATGAAGGTATGGCCATCAGAGGATGGTGGGTAAATCTTGCCAATCAAGTTGAAACCCCATTGAGAAAAGGGCCATGGTGCTAGGAGAGGCTGAAGATCTTGTGCTGGGGCGTGAATCAAATCTGCATGCTGTTGGCATGGAAGGCACTTCTTCACAAATTCGCAAGCATCATGTTCCAATGTAGGCCAGTAATATCCAGCCCGTAGGATCCTTTTGGCTAGAGCCATACCATTTGAATGAGCTCCACAAATACCACCATGTACTTCCGTTAGTGCCGCGCTGGCCTCAGTCTCATTCAGACATCTAAGGAGGATCACCAACAATGATGTATCAGGAAGAACGATGGATAAAGGATTTGCGTTGGTTGCGTGTAAGTTCTGGGGGTATGATATTATCATGGAGATAAGTGTATATGTCTTGATACCAAGGGGAGGCGGGACCTACAATATCGCACACCATAGCAGTCTCAGGAACATCATATGCAGGGATTAAAAGTTGTTCAACAAGAAACTCACACTCTGTTCAGTCCTTAGGCATGTCAATCAGGGAACCAATAGTGGCCATTGCATCTACTGCTTTATTCTGTACCTAAGGGATCTGGTCAAACTGTATGAAGGTGAAATATTTCTTGAAATCATCCACCATGTGTTTATAGGGTAATAGTTTATCATCTTTCGTGAGGAATTCATCATTAACTTGTCTAATGACTAGCAAAGAATCACCAAAGACTTTCAAATGAGTTATGTGCCACTGCTTTGCAATTCTGAGGCCGGTGAGGAGAGCTTCGTATTCTGCCATATTGTTGGTACATGGGAACGCTATCCTGAATGATTTTGGGATGTAGTCACCTTGAGGAGTGACTAATAGAATTCCTGCTCCAGATCCACTATGAGTGTATGAGCCATCAAAATATAGCGTCCAAGTTGGTGCTTCTATAACTGTGTAGATTTCTTCATTTGGGAATTCAGTGTCTAGTGGGTAGGCATCTACTAATGGTGCTTTAGCCAATTGATCTGCAATACCTGTCCTTTTATGGCTTTTCACTCTACATACTCTATGTCAAATTCGCTCAGAAGCATGACCCATTTGGCCATGCGGCTAGTTAGAGTAGTTTTGGATAACAAATACTTCAGAGGATCAATTTTAGCGATTAATTTGACCGGATGGCTGAGCATGTAATGACAGAGTTTTTGTGTGCTGAAAACAAGCGCAAGGCAAGCTTTTTCCATGGAGGAGTAATTTAACTCATAGCCGACTAGTGTTCGACTGATGTAGTAGATTGCCTTCTCTTTGAATGACTCATCATGCTGTGCCAATAATGCCCCCAGTGCGACTGAAGTAGCAGAGATGTAAAGCAGGAGGGGTTTTCCTAGAATAGGTGGCATCAATATCGGTGGATGAGCTAAATATTCTTTAATTTTATCGAAACCCATCTGACACTGTGGGGTCCATCGAAAGATGGAGTCTTTCTTCAAAAGATGGGTGAATGGTTGAAATTTATCTGCTAGCTGGGCTATGAACCGACGGATGGATTGCATCTTCCCTTGGAGGCTTCTTAAATATTTCAGATTGCGCGGAGGTGGCATGTCCAGGATAGCCTTTACCTTGGCGGGATCCACTTCAATGCCCCTGCGAGAGACTATGAAACCCAACAAATTTCCTGACGTGACCCCAAAGACACACTTTTTTGGATTTAGCTGCAACTTGTAATGCTCTAACCACTCAAATATCTTCTTCAGGATAGCAGGATGTTCTGCTCGTGTTCTGGATTTCCCTAATAGGTCATCGACATAATCCTCCATGATGATATGTATGAGGTCATGGAAGATGACTGTCATTGCCCTCTGATACGTTGCCCCTGCATTTTTGAGACCAAAGGGCATAACATTGTAACAAAAAGTGCCCTAAGGTGTTGTGAAGGCGGTCTTATGTTGGTCCTCAGGTGCGATTCAGATCTGATTATAACCAAAGAAGCCATCCATAAGGGACACCATCTCATGTCCTGCTGTTAGGTCGACCAACATGTCAATGTTAGGCAGGGGGAAGTCGTCTTTTGGGTAGGCTTTGTTAAGATCCCTGAAGTCTGTGCAGACGCAAATGTCCCCATTTGGTTTTGCAACTGGTACTATATTGGAGATCCACTCAGAGTAGTCAATCGGTCTGATAAAACCCGCCTCTAGTAACTTCTCCAATTCTTTCTTGACTAGTAACACGACTTGCGGATGCATCTTACGGAGCTTTTGTTTGACAGGCTTGGCATCTAGGCGAATGTATAAGTGATGAACCACTAAGGCGGGATCTAAGCCTGGCATGTCTGAGTATGACCAAGCAAAGTTAATGATTCCCTCTTGGAGTAGCTGCACAATAACTGGATACTCTTGCTCTGAGAGTGACTTAGCTACATAGGTGATTCTAGGACTTTCAGCAGTTCCCATATTAACTTCTTGCGTCTCTTCAATCAGAATAGATGATCGGGCAGATAACTGAGTTCCCATAAGGGGAAGATGAACATCTCCATCTTCCAGCGCCTCTTCGAGGTTTTCGCTATCAGATGCGTCCTTTATTTTTACTTTTTCAAGGTCAGGAAGTGCCTCAGGGAGGTTTTCACTAGATGACCACTTTTTACTTTTCTTATTTTTACTTTTGCGACTGGAGTTTTCATCTTCCCCCAATCCCATAAAGTTGACATATGTATCCGCAGACATATTGACAGGTGTGCTATTACGTAGGTCCCAATCAATAAGCTCAGGGTGACAAAGGGATAGGCCAATAGTGCAGACGGATAGGCATTCGAACATGGATGATAAGTCGGTATGATCGATGTCATCGTACGCATGTATGATGGATTCCTCCTCGGGTATGTCTTCCAATGAGCCATTGTCCAGGGCGATACTATTGGAAGTATTAGATGATGTTGCAGGGCTTTTCTGTTTTCTGTCATATCCAATGCCTATGTTTCTTAGTAACTTTGGTGTATCGATGGGTTGCAACCGCCCTTGTTCTTCTTTACCTAGGCCCCCACCTTGATAGTTATGTTTTTCCACGAACTTCGTTGGCCAAGGGTACTTTTCCTGAAAATATTTCTTTAGAGGAGTCTCTGGTTCGGGCTCTTCTCGGTAGACCCATTGGCTTATGTCCTCTTCTGGTGCATCGATCTTGACACTTGGGGATCTGAAAGTGGTGGTAGGGATGTTTTTACCACTGAAGGTGATAGTCTTATCTTCCTTTTGTGTAGCATGTGAAGGTTGACCATACTCATGGGGCGATGGCGGCATGGTTGCTACATTGAGAGCAGTATGCATTTCATATTCCCCACACCCTTTGTCAATGATCTGGACTTTGGTGACTGAAGGATCAGTGGTGGAGGATGAAGTGGTTATCGCAGTGGATGGTGGATTAGAGGATGATGACTGGGATGCCCCCATTTCAACCCCAGGACAATAATGTAAATGGGGAAATGACGCTTCCAAAGCATGACAATATTCAAATGGTTGGGGGTCGACATAGATGGTGACTTCTTGTCTGTTGACAAGAAATTTCAGGCATTGATGGTACGTGGAGGGGACGACTTGCATAACATGGAGCCATGGGCGGCCCAGGAGGAGATTATATGGTAAGTCTAGATCAAGGACATGACATGTAGTATATTGAAGCACAGGTCCCACTTGGATAGGAAGACTGATAATTCCTTCTGAATTTCTTTCTGCATTATCATAGGCTTTGATTGTGATGATCTGGTTACTTAAGTCCTCTTGAGTATACCCCACCTATTTTATGAATTTCAAAGTACACAAATTGAGGGCAGAGCCATTATCTACCAAGACCCTTTTTATTTTATGGCGAGCAACCACGACTTCGATATGTAAGGGGCGATTATGATTGACATCGATGTTTGGCATATCGTTTTGGCTAAAAGTGGAGGTGATGAGACAAAGCCAAGTGTCCCACCAAAGCTTGGAATTGCGTGAGGTTGATGTCATTTGGCACATGGGTTTCCTGCAGGGCTCTATTGAGGATTTCTTGGTGTATCGGGGAAGACTTAAGCAAATCCAAAATGGATATATGAGCGGGGTCTTCCTTAGGTGATCAAGGATGTTGTACTGAGAGTTTACAGGAGTTGGTTGGGTGGGTGCAGAGGCTGCAGGGATGGTGATGCAGGCTTGTGCATAGTAACAACACATTGAGGGTCTTTGGCTTTAACGTGTATCATGGATACTTGGGGTTCCACCTGCTCAATGTAATTAATAACACCTTCATAATTGAAGGGCACATTCTTGTAGCTTACATTATTTGTGCTGTTTCCTTGGGGATTATTGCTAGATGTGCTTGGGCCTTGATTATGGTTTGGAAAAGTATTCCGGTATATCTGCAATTGAGCATTGGACGATGAAGCTTGACTGGGGTCAACCTTGATATCACCTCGATCAATGAGATCTTGGACATAGTTCTTTAGACCCTGACACTTATTCAAAGAGTGTCCCTTGATTTTATGGAACTCACAATACTCATTTTCTTTAAACCATGCTGGCTTGGGTTTGGACTCGTCAAATGGCTTGGTGATAGGGTATGTGATGGGGTAATTGATTTGTAACAACTTATTAAAAACAACACTCAGAGGTTCTCCTAATTGGGCGTATTGACGTTTGGTGTTCCCCTGATTGTTTTGGTTTGACTGTTGAGGGGGACGAGGTGCCCCCTCTGGTACATATATGGCGTTGGGTACATACGGTTGTTGTTTTTGAGATGCATTAGCTACTTGGACATGTTTAGTGTCTGTCACGCCGTCATTCACCGCATTCTTGTTCTTATTCTAGAATCGTGGTTTATCTCCAAATGACCTCTCTTTATCATGACTGTGTATTTTGATATGTCCTTTGGCAATAAGGGCACATTCTAGGATGGGTCCTTTTTCTACTATCTCTGCGAAGGTGGTGACACAATGTAACCTAAAATTATGGGCCATGTCAGGATGAGAGTTTTCCATGAAAAGAGTGACCATGTCTTTTTCTTTCAGAGGGGTCTTCATTCGACTTGCTAATGCACGCCACCGTTGTAGGTAGCTAGTAAAGGTTTCTCCATCACATTTTTTCTCTTTGAGGAGATCTAAAGTGTCTGTATCCTTCTCCAAATTAAAAGAGAAGTAGGATACAAACTTTTCTGACAAGTCTGCAAAAGTTTTTATGGACCTTTTTTCGAGGGTTGAACCAATCTAAGGCATGGCTTGCTAGGCTTCGTGGGAACAAGCGCAAGAGATAGTTATCATTATACATGACTTCTTGTCACTGGGAATAAAACTCCTGCAAGTGAGCCTTAGGGTCTTTGTTTCCCTTGTATTTATCAAATTTTGGTATCTCAAAATGTTTAGGAAACGAAATTAATGAGATGGAGGGATCAAATGGATATGGGCATATGTCCTCAAATTTGAACGATTGTTTTGTAGCCCCGGCTTGAAGGTCCTTAAGTGTGGCTTTGATTTCCAACAAATCTGAGCTAGCCGGTGGTGGGTTGGGGGGATATTGATGATAGGATGATAAATGATCCTGCTGAAAGGGCGTTAGATTGTTGAAATACAGGTTTGGATGATTGGATGATGACATGGCTTGCTAGTAAGACAGGGGATTTTGTTGATACGAGGGCTGTTGTTGTGGGGTATAATATGGATTTGTTTGATAAACGTGTGGAGTAGGTTGTTGAGGAACTTGGATGGGATGTTGTGTGTTGGTTTGTTGGTGTTGAGGGTATTGTTGTGATTGTTGGGAGGTCGCATAAAGCGGTTGTTGGTGAAATTGTTGTTGATTGTGATAGTAGTAGTGTTGGGGAGGTTGTTGTTGTGACGTCAAATGTTGTATGGGCCAAGATGGGATATTGTGTTGTGGTTGAGCCTTCAGACGCAAAATGGATGCGAGAAAGGGGGATATGGTTTGAGCAATAGGTCGAGATGGATTGCCTTGTGATTGGTAGGGTGGTTGTTGTAAAGAGGTCAAAGTATTGTGTATAGGTTGTTGCGGATGAGATGGCGGAGGTAGCGTAGAAGTGTTTTGTAAAGGGGGTTGTTGGGTACCACCTGGAATGTTCAGTTGGGGTGTGCCTTGTGGAGGTAATTGAGGCAGAATGTTGGATTGGTGAAGCTGTTGAGATGGTAGATTTGTGGTCCCAGGAGGTGGAAGCGATGTGGTAAAGGAGGTGCCCCCAATGTTGACTGGAGGTTGATTCAGAGGAGGGGTTGCTGTTAATGTTAATTGCGGAGGTTGTGGAACATTTTATGGCATACAGTAGGCAAAAGGATTATTGGGATCAGGCACTTGAGGTTTTCCTATAACTGATGTCGAAGCATGTGGGGGATAGTTAACCTGATAAAGAATGACATTGCCAAATTTAGGTTGATGCCAACCCTCAACTGGCGAAACATTGGGGAAGTATGAACCTTCTGGTGTATTTTGTGACCCTTGGAGTACGTTAGATGGGGCACCCCTATATTTGGACAAGTCAACATTTGAGGGGGGTTTGACACCCTTCTCAATTAGGTGGGCCAAGATTTCTTCCCCATGTTTTTCAAGCAAACGGTCAGTCATTTGCACATTGGCAGGATTACTAAAATGTTCCTCAAGTGTGAGTTCAGGTTGATTAACCATACTCTCTTCACCATGTGCCGAGTTATTCTAATTTTCGGTGTTAGAGTGTGATGAAGTACCATTATGAGGATCGTGAGGGATATTGGTACCCTTGTTAGGATCTGATGAGACGTTCATTGTATTGTTGGGATCTTGAGGGTTGTTTGATTGGGAATTCTGGGCTTGATGGTCGGCCATTTTCTTTGCCTGTGATCGGGTCTGAACGGGCATGCAAATGTGCTATGAGTGGATTATAAAAATATTTTTGATGAATGATTTGATTGTGATTGGAGGAGATCTGATTTGGATGAGGTTTGGATTTGGATTAGATTTTGTTGGGATATATTGGATTGGATCGGATTTGGATTTGGCAAGATTGGATTGGATTGGATTATTAAGATCAATAAGATAGAATTGGTTGAACGGATGTGATTTGATTGATTAGACAATTTGATCAAATGATTGGTTTTGATGGATTGGGATAACTGGATGGGTATGATTAGATGATAATGGATGTGAGAGAGACCTTGAGTTTAACCAAAGGAAGTTACCCTTAATGACCAAGGGCTTTAGTTGATTAAGAGGATGATCACAACACCAAATCCACCTTAAAATAGGAATGGATTGATTGGGCCGAGGATGATAACTTACGACACTGAATTTACCTCGAGATGGAAGCAAATTGATTGGGGTCAAAGTTAAAGACTAATAATCAAGTTCAAGTGCTATGGTCAATTTAGGTATCCACTTTGCAATACAAGGTTAGGACGGTTTGGCTATGGGTGGTATTTGGTGATGTAAACGGTAAAAAATTATGACGGTCGTTAGGTGAGGGTATGGAATTTTGAATGGATTAGGGAGAAATTAAAATGAACGGGTAGATTAAAGATAATTGTGAAGAATGAATGGGGATTTAGAATGGCTAAACGGAAGTTTGGAATGATGAGATGGAGGTTTAAAATGGTCAAATGGAGGTTTTTTGGAGGTTTAAAGTGACAAAACGAAGGCTTAGGATGATGAGATAATGGTTGGGAATGGTTAAATGATGGTTTAGAGGCTAAATAGATCTGAATGGGGTGATTTCGGGTGTTCAAGTGGGAAAATTCGCCCTTCTACAGCAAAAATCAGGGGCGTTGATAGCTTTCTGCAGTAAATTAGAGGCGCTTCTGCCTTTTTGCAACAGAATTAGGGCGCTTCCGCCTTTTTGCAGCAAAACAGAGGGCACTTCCGCCTTTTTGCAACAAAACAGAGGGTGCTTCTGCCTTTCTGCAGTAAGACAGAGCTTGGTTTTGATGGCAAAGGCTATGGCAAGGATGCAAAATGATAAAGTAAGGCCAAAGTATCAAAGATTTCATAGATTTTTCACAAGAAAACACTTCAAGCAAGCACAATCCTATGATTAATTATGTTAAGGGTATGGCTAGGCAAGGTCTTAATCTAGGATGCACAAAGCTTGTAGGGAGTCCTCGATATACTCTCGGTACATGAGGCATAACCGTGAACACCAGCCCGTCACAAGCGTGAGTTGGAAACCTCAGCGAGATACTGAAAGGCTCAGACCAACTCTTCACGTCTATCTAGGTATCACCCTAGCTTCGACGCTCCGCCAATTGCGACGTGACTGGATTGGGGTACAACTTTCGTTCTCCCCCCTTTATATACCCCGCCAGTACGCGTGGTTAGAATCCTCCCTTGGAGTGATGAAATCCCCAAGCAGGTCCCACTAAAAAGAAGACACTAACCACTTCCAACTACTCCCCAGGCTCACATGAAGTGCAAGGGGAAAGTGAAAACAAATTAATGCCCCCTTGGGTAACACAAGAATAAACAATCACAACAAGCAATGAAATTTACTTCCCCTAATTAGACTATGTTCCAAAACAACAAGGATAATTTCTGAAAAAATCTGATCAAATAGATGGCCCTGCAAACAAATGTTAGCTGTCTTTTTCTTCGTTCTTGGTCAATTACGCCATAATATGCTACAAAACGTTAGCAAAAAATACCAATATTCTTGCCAAAACAATATTAGAGGGTTACTACTTGAAAATAGCAAAAAACGAGAGCAAAAACGAAGCTAAAATGACTGTTTTACCTTCCAAACTATGTTGTTTTGGGGCACTTCCGCCTTTCTGTAGCAAAACGGGGGTGCTTCCGCCTTTCTGCAGCAAAACAGGGGCGCTTCTGCCTTTCTGCAGCAGAATCAGGGGCACTTCCGCCTTTTTGCAGCAAAACAGGGGCGCTTCCGCCTTTCTGCAGCAAGATTATAGGGTGCTTCCACCTTTCTGCAGCAAGAGGTTAGAGGAAAAGAACCTTTCAAGATGAAAGGGCGTATCTGCCCCTCTGCAGGAAACTTTATTAGATTTTTAAAAAGGAAATTTGTACGCCCCACTGCAAGAAAGTGTTAGAAAAAAAACTTCTAAGTATACACCTAACTGCAGCAAACTGTTAGAAGAAAATGAAACTGTTAGATATAGGGTGCTTCCGCCTTTCTGTAGTGGACAAGAGGGTGCTTCCGCCTTTCTACGGTAAAGTAGAGGGCGCTTCCGCCTTTCTATAGTAGGACAGAGGGCGCTTCTGCCTTTCTGCGGTAAGGCAGAGGGCGCTTCCGCCTTTCTGTGGTAAAACAGAGGGCACTTCCGCCTTTCTGTGACCTTTTCCTACAAAATTCTTAGCAAAAACGAAGGTTAAATGTAAGAACCCATTTGTGGGTCCCACCGAGCGTGCCAAAAATGTGTACCTTGGAATTTTACCCTACTCTAATGTGCAAACTAACTAAAAATGCAAGTGATAAAAGACTAAGGACACTTCAAGATTAGCCTAAAGAGTGATGAAACAAGAAGGAAAGTAGATAAAACAAGATGCAAATGGTTATACCTTCCTTGCTGTTGAAGACTCCTTGGTTGGCCCTTGATTTGGATGACTTTGTGTGCTCCTTAGATGGCTTCTTGAGTAGCTAAATGCAAGATCAACTTATACAAAATGATTAAAATGGATGGCTAGATGATGATAAATGATTGAGAATGCAAATTGGCAGCATAAGGTTGCTCAAATCCAAAGTGTTGAAAATGCCCTTGAGGAGGGGGTATTTATAGGAGAATTTGAATTCTCTAGAGAATTCAATAGTCAAGATGCATCCAACAAGGTCAAGATGAAGGGCTATGGTGGGTTGAGAACTCACAAGCCCTCACATCTTGACATGTGGATGGTGAAGTGGCTGAGAGTAGATGAGGTGTGAGTGAGGTGTCAAAAGGTACATGAGGTGGAGGAAGGACAAGTACCTTCCAAGCACCTTGGGGAGTGAGAAGATTTCCTCAAAAAGGGATTCCTTGTCCCCAAGTGGGAGTGAAAGGGACATTTGAGGAATTTTGGAATTCCTCAAAAATCTACATGGGAAAAAGAGAGGTGGTTGAAAATATAAATGTGAATTAAAAATTCACATTCTTAGGAGAATCTAAAGGATAAAAGGTGGGCTCCAAAAAGGTGGGACTTGGTCACATGTGAAGATTGTGACAAGTTCAAGGTTCTAGAAGCCTTGGAAAGACAAAATGTGAATTAAAAATTCACATGGGGAGGAGAGAGACATAGGATGAATAAAATTCTCATGGGAAGGAGGGTCAATGTCCAAAAAGAAAAAATGGAAGAATTGACCAAAAAGTGGTGCTAAAAATGGCTAATGACCTTGGTTAAGGTTGTGCAAATATTGGATTGGACTAATTAATGGAAGATTAGAGACAAGTGGCAAATGTAGGAGGATGTGACATTAATCTTTGATTAAGATGATGCACATCATAATCATGAATTAATTAAATTAATTCCGATTAGGGCAAGATTATGGAGGATGTGACAAGGAGAGAGAAAGTGAAGAATTTTAAATTGATTTTAAATCAAAAAGGGGAAAAAATGACTAAATTAAATAAATTAGTGTATTTATTTAATTTAGAGAGGAAGAAGGTGAAAGATAAAACATTTAATTATTAAATCAAATACTTCACAGATATGAAATAAAAGGTGTAATTTAATAAATTAATATTTAATATGATAGACGAAAAGGGAGTAAATTTAATCATATGAGAGTGATTAAATTTAGATGTCTACACATATAAATAATATATATATCTTTTTGCTTTTTCAATTACTCTACATCATGGAGATCTTTATTTGTTTTATTCCAACTGTTTGCAATTTCTTTTGTTTACTTGTGGGAAATATGTATGGAAAACTGTATTTTTCTTGTGAGCAGTCTTCTTTTCGTGTAATTTCTTCCTTACAAATGAAAATATATATGAGCTCCCAAATGCACTGGTAAATGCCTCTGAATAGGTTTTGGAAAATTGTAAGAGTCCGCCAAGGTTGAAGAAACCCGTTTATATGCCACCCTTATGAATGAACTTCTTATTGCCCATTAGTCTTTATGTAAAAACTCCTTTGAGAAGATTATCGTGACTCAACCAATAATAGTTGTCGGAAATAAATAAGTTTTGAAAATCTTGTCGGAGTCGACAAAGGTTTTAAAACCTTGCGAAGTTGCGACTGTTTGTACCATTTAACTCTTGATTATGATGTGTTTTTACAACCTTCGAGTCACACAAGGAGGCTTGTGATCTTTAAAGTAATGATCATTAGGAAAACACATAACTTAGTGAACTGAGTCGGATGCTGACAAAGTTTTAAAACTTAGCTAAAGACAAACAAACACACCACTTTTTCATTTATGAGAATTTAGAAGGGCATTCTAAAAAGGGCTAAAAATCGATGGTAACAATATATTTATTAGAACATCTGTTGGTATACAAGCATTAGTATATCTATATATATTTGTCTTTCCATATAATGACATTTACATAATTTGCATAGGTCTACTATAATATCGTGTCTTTTCTCTATCCGTCTCTTATTTCTTCTATCTATATTATTCTATCTCATTTCCTTCCTTTTATCATGATATTTTTGTCTCTTTCTCTTCCAATCTAGTTTCTCTGTTGTCTATTATTTGTCTCTTCCTCTTAAATATGGTGTATCTTTATACATCATTGCATGTCTCTCTTTCTTGTTATGACTCTTTTGTGTTGTTGTAGGTTAGTTGTATGCATTGGACTTGGCTGCTTGTGATTTTAGCCTTGTCAATCTTGCTTGGGGTGTGTTTGTTTATATTGTCAGCTTTTATGCCCTTGCAAATCTTCACCATTGACCTTCATTAGGCCACCTTTTTGGGTTTTCAATCTAATGGAAGTGGTGTGGTTCTATTTTGCCGTCAAAAGCATACCCTCACTCACATCTATGATTTGCTTAGTTATGGAAAAGAGGAGATTGGAGCTTGCCTTCCTCCCATGTTTTTATATAGCACACCTCTTTCAATTTAGGCTTTTAGATGGATGAAGAAAAAAACTTGTATGATTTGAGCTATTTATTGTGATAGTATTTTTGAAACCATTATTGATGTGTGAGGACAAAAAAATCTTGTATGGTTTGATCTCCATGCTTTTTTGATGACAACTTTGATGCAATAATTACATGTTATTTTCAAAATTAGATAAAGGCCTAGTCACCTCTTAATTTTTGTGGTTATTTCTTTAACATGATTTATTTTATGAGCATACATATTATATTTAAATTCTAGTGATTTAATTAAGAAGAGTAATATTATCAAAGATCATGATCAAATTTTGCTTCTTCTTATTATTTTTAATTGTTAATTATAATCAAATTATGTGCACATTTTATTTCAATTAAAATTAATGTTATAATCACACTGACTTTTATTTATTTACAAAAGATTTATCACTAGACTCTTATATTACTAATTAAGAACTATTAAAATAAATTAGACAATATATTTTCTATAAAATAATAATAATAAAAAACACAATAAAATTGTAAATTGTAATTTCCTTTTGATCCATTCGTTACATCCTAAAAAAAATATAAATACTAATTTCAGCTCTTCCAAAAAAAAAATTCCACTTCATAAATTATATTCAAAATCAAATTACAAAAAGTACGTCTAAATTTCATCATAATAATATAAAAGATAACCAAAATAAATGAATAAATCATGTGACACTATTTATCCATTGTAACCACCATTTAAATTCTTCTTAAGATACACCCATTTAAATATTGGAATTCGTCAACTTATAATGGAGACTAGGGAATGCAAACGTCAAAATTAAAACGTCAACTTATAATGGAGACTAGGGAATGCAAACGTCAAAATTAAAACTTAATGCTTTTAATGAGAGTTGAACTCATGACCTCCCGCTTACTAAACGGGTGCTCTAACCAACTGAGCTATGAAAGCACATGTTAAAATCTATAAACAGCTTTAAAACAGTTCAAGTATTCTTTGCCCCGCGCCTGAAACAAATTTTAACCCGCAACCAATATATATATATATTTTTATTGATAAAGCAACCAATATTTTAGTTTAAAAGGCTGCAAAAATCTCGTCCCGATATTATTAATCAACTTTTCGCTTACAGCTGTAGAGAGAGTGGTTTTGGTTCGTCTATTTTAAAAAAAATCTGCTTTGGTAGGGTTTCGCAATTTTTTCCTCAAACTCTGCCCATGTTTTTCTCATCGGCATCCTTGACAACACAACATAATTTGTTCAGAATCTTGAGGTAAGTCACTTGCCATGATTTCAATATTTTTTATTTATTTTTGAATCTGTATGCGTCTGGATTATTTTTGTTGTGTTTTATTTCATTCCAAAACAATTTTGTTATTATCTGTGAAATAAATACCATTGTTTGTGTCGTTTTATCTATGGCTGTTTTCATATATGATACTATTGTAATACCTACTGTGAGATCCCTATTTGTCTCTTCGCATAGAGATTTTTGAACTGTGAAATGAATTTTACTTTTATTTGACAGAATTATTTACTATTGAATGGATACCAGTTACTATTGATGTTGTAAATGCAATAGCTGCTAGAGCTATCTTCGCATAGAATGAATAGTAGAAATTGGAATATCTTCTTATGTTTAGCTTATCACATTCTTCTTCACAAACATTACACATTGTACATCATATTTCTTCACAATTTTCCTGTATTATACTTGCTCTTGTATTTTAAAGATCGAACGTCATAAGGCAAGGGATTGGTGTGACACAAAACGACTAAAATTTTAAAGGATTGTATTTGAATAAGTGACAAATAGCTTGGTTTTTCAGATGGGTACATCCTCTCACATGGTTGGTTACATGGCTAGGACTTAGTGGTACAATTAGGTATCAAAATGCTTTTGATATGATTACATTCTTTTTTGAAGTCACGTATCTTTGTTACTTCAACAAAAATAGGGGTGGTACATTTGAGAAACCGTCTTCCCACAAACAAATAGAGCTAGCATCTTTTCTTTTGCATCAATGCATAATGATTCAACATCCTTTTAGAAGCAATTCTAGACATGATTGTGTCTAGTAGGCATATCCTCATGGTATTAGGTTTTTGTAACTGCAAAGAATAATTCTCTCTAAAAATTTGATTCAAGTATTTTGTATGAAAAAAATTGCACTGCTTACATTTGTCTCTTTTGGTCTCCAATCATCCATATTTCTTCTCCTAGTGTTGTTTTCCATTGCAAGGCACACAAAGAGTCCCCTAGAATCTTATTTTTATGCACCCTTAAAAGGTTTTAGTTAATTTTCACCACAGAAAGGTGCACAACATCGTTTCTTCTTGAAATCATTTAACACAGGTGATGTCTATGAGCCTTAGCCTCTTTAGTCTTATCTTGACTATTCAACTCAATACATTATGCTTAAAACATTTTTACTTTCTAGCCTTCTATACTTTAGCAGCTTTGCAACCATTAATTGTTAGGTCTTGAGCCCTTGTTCATTAAGATTAGTTGATAGAAAATATGAAACTTGTATCCATACTTGTCATATAGAACATTAATTGTGTTAAAGAAAAAAAACATTCCTATTAATCAATCTTTCGTCTCTCCAAATAGGCCCCAAAAGCTCTATTCACATTTTCGAAAAATACTTTGGAGGAGTAACCTTGTAAGCACTAGGTAAATTAGCTTATTCACTCCTATATATCTTTGGACATGATGAATTATCCTCAAATTTCAAAGAATTTTTATTTTTATCTCATAAACTTGGAAAAGAACCATACTCTTAACAAGTGCTTCCATTCTAGTTTTGTGTAGGTGTGGAAATTTTGCCAAGTCTAATGAGAACCATCAAATCATTACACTTGGAGAATTCATGAAGGCAATATAATGCCTTGAGAAGAATTTTTGTTTTCAATGGCTATGAAATACCATTGGTAACTATCATAGATTGCAAACCATAGCGCCTTGATGGTGGGAAAGATGTTCTATTGGTCAATCTTTGTTAGCTATCACAAAGTGTAAGCTAGACCCCATGTTGGTTAAGAGATGGCTCCTAGATTTACATTTTAAAATTTATGATAAACCACAATATGATGATCAAGTAGGTGGTGTTTTTACAATACAATGAGTTTACCGATTTTGCTTGGGTATGAAACATGAAAAAATAGGGTTTGCATCATCAAGGTGAATGGATCAAGATGATAAACCACTAGTTTTCTCTATGTAACATTCAATTATGAAGGAAAAACATGCAAATAATAATCAGAAACTAACCCTAACTATTATAGCAATGAAGAGGAGTTTTTAGAGCTTAAAATGATGTGTACCTTACTGAAAGAAGCTTGTTTTTAGGGCACAGAGGACTCATTCACCTTTAGTGGCGAATGGGTCCTTGTTAGGATTTCTGAAACTAAGATCTGGGTTATTTTCCTTGATATCTGCACTCTCAAATCCTTGGTTGTCAACTCCCGAAAACCTATAACAAACTTTGTAGCTTCAACTCTTTGTTCTTGCACTATGAAGGTCAATCTTGCAACTTGACAACTTTGACAATCTTGCTCTAAAATTCTTCTCCACTTGATCTTCAACCTGTAAATCTACAAACACACATTCAAGGGAAGAAAAACTTGTTGATTGTTAGTAAATAGGGGTTTGCCTAAGTCAAACCCCTTGTAGGTAATTAAACCAAATGGTGAAATAATGAAATTGAAGCATGGACATGAAATATGTAATGTTGATACCTTGGAAGTTGTCTTGGAGTATAAATATTCAATTTAACATGAAGTGGACTTGAAGAATGTAGATCTTGATCTCAAATAAGATGTGAAACAATGCTTGCAAGTATATCTTCAATGCTATATCCACTATCTTAGCTCAACAACATGCATGAATGAACTATGCCTTAGACATGATGAAATTATCTTGAATTGCTGCAATAAAAACTTGACAATCTACCTTGAAATTCCTTTAAAAATACTCTTGAAGTGCTCTATAATGCTCTTGTAAAGTATTAGGATGCTCTCTCAAATTTTCTAGGTGAAACAATGTGAATTAACCCCTTATTTATACTAAATCTAGAGATTAACCCCGAAATTCAAACAATTCAAGCCAACACCAGATCTAGAAATGAATATTATTAAAATCCCACCAAAATCAAATTCAAAAAGGGGGTCCTCATTAAGGGAGGACCCATTTGCCACCTAGGGTGAATGGGTCTTGGCACAAGTTTCCAGGGCCTTGCCTTCGGGGGGTGAAATAACATTAAAAACCTAAGTCAAATGTGCAAAGAAAGGGGGGTCCTATAGAGGGAGGACCCATTCGCCACCTAGGGCGAATGGGTCCTAGCACCAATTTCTAGGACCTTGATTTTTCCCAATTAAATGTTTTACAATTTGAATTATGTGTGTCGGGATGGATCCTCAAAAGGTGTCACTGTAAAGAAGGCTTAACTTTGAATTAAAGGGGCTTTAATTAACTCTAATTAACCACAATTAATTAAGAGGATCCTAGATAAGTGTGAAAGTGTGTTACAACACTTTAAAACACATTAAATAAGGTACAAGTTAAGTACATTTTATCAAAAAGGGGCCCAAGATCAATGTGAATGTGTGTAACACATTACAACATTAGACCTAGGCACAATTAGGTTAATTCAATGACAATTCTTTCCAAATCAAGTAAGGAAAAGGGACACTTTTTCCATTACTATAGGATATATAATAGAATCGGGCCATAACTCTCGAGTCCAAACTATGTCAAACATTATAGCTTTGCAAGATCTTGTCTCTCTCTTAATAAATCTTAGATTAGTCCACAAAGTCCATGGTCATCAATCATGTAGCAATAACAACTACCTCAATGCAAGACCCAAAGCCTAGTGAAATCACTCTCTACAAAACCCTTTTGTGATCTTACTTTATTCTAGAGAATACATGATTTAAAATTAAGATTACATGAAAAAAGTCTCAAAGCACTTGGGCTTGCACCCCAATATTTCCACAATTACACTGAATATTGTAAACAATTTTCTTTGCAAAAAAATGTGTTGGGGGTTACAAATTACTTGTAAATGTCATGAAGATTTTGATTTGATTTGGTGCCTTCGCAGCTGAAAAAAATATTTATGCTCTATATGACAAATTGCACACTCAATAAGAGTGGAAAGAAAGCCACCTTATTTAGAGCAATAAATATGTACTAAATAAAATAATTTAAAATGATGTGTATAATTTAGTAAAGAAGGGTCCATCTAGTCGTTCTTCACTAGTCTTTGTGTTATCCTTTGCACAAATAAATTATTTGCATAATTTTTTTTTGGTACAAAGCTCATAATTTAACGAACTTACTTTGTGGAAAAAAATTAAATAATATATTTACTAGTGTAGATATCTTAAAAATAGATTTATATGCAACATGTTGCATTTCAAAACTTCAAATAATAAAATTTAAAATAAAATAAAATTTGTGTAGTGACTGCTTGGGAGGAGTAATCTCAACCCTAGCTAGTGGTGGGGTACTCAAAGTTTGTAGCAACTTTAGATAAGTTAATTTGTTTATTATGTTTGCAAAATATGTGTAGTTATTGATGTGCACATAAAATTGTTCTGTGTACTCTCCATGAGACCACAAGGCTTAACTCACTTTTTTCTAATAGATCTTGATATATAGGTTGGATAGAATATTTTCTTAGAATTTAATTACTTTATTCTATGTGTTTTCAAATCTCGTGCTTGATACATTTGTAACTTAATTTAGAGGTTCATCTTATCCTTGAAAATTAGTAATTTTGTGTATACATGTAAGAAAAATAATGTGTTTTTATATAAGATTTATTTTTGAGAAGGAAAAGAGAGGAACCATAATATATTACTCTTGAAATTCAGAATATGATCGAAGATGTTAATCTTGATTTTGAAGTGGTTGTAAGTGATTGATTATTTTAAAGCTCTTATTGTTTCCACCTCTTACCAAAATTAAAATAATTTCAATGGTATTCTTGAAGGAGAAGTTATAACCCCTGGGTGATCCCATAATAGTGGTTTACAATTTTTGGCCAAACTGGACACTGAAATTATTATTTTTAACTAAATCTTCACATTTGGGCACCTATAGCGGCTAAACTGTGAGGAATTTGAAGATGGTGCAAACTAGAGTCTCATCAAATTTTGTCTGTAGATTCTAAAATATTTTTTCAAAATTTTGAATCAAATTGCACTTCTTTTCCATCTCCCATGAAAATTGATTTTTTCAGAAAACAACATTTTAAAAAAGTGACGCAATCAGTATAACGCATAAATTTTTTCCATGAAGGATAAAATTCTAATTCTTCAAATTTAGATTTGTAACTCTGATATCTAGTGCTTCCACTTGGTTATAGTTTTTATTGAATATTTTTTCCTTAATCAAGTTTCAAAGTCAAACTAATTACAATTCGTGACATACACAATCATATAATGTAACTTTTTGGTATATGTCAAAATTTTATTTTATTTTTTGTTGGATCAAGGACTTCAATATCTGGTGCACTCATATTTTTCAATTTTTTTGATAATCTTCTATTTTTCCACATGTGAAGAACAAAGAAATTCATTTTCGATGAAAAACCTATGTTTAATAAAACTTAAAAAACAAATATATAACAAAACCAAAACATATGAAAATTATATTCATTGGATAGCTTGTTATGAGGAATACCATAATCATTTAAAATAAATTTTAAATGAATTCATTTGATCCCCCAAAATCTAAATCAAAAGTTATTTTTTGTCAGCATTTTGATACGTGTAAAGGAGATGCATTTATAGGTATGGTTTAAAACTAGCGAGGTTCTATCCAAGGGGGTTTGATCTAAGGCGATTTGATCAAACCCTCTTCAATTGGAATCCTTAAAATGGAACTTTTAAAGGCTTAAATCATTATATTTTCTAAAAATATGTGATTTTAGCTAAAATTCGTTCATCTCAGGAATTGTAAACCACTATTATGACAACACCCCTCTAGAGTTTATAAATTTGATTTATTAGTTTCACTAGGCTCTACAAATCTAATTTATTATTATTTCCACCTCTTACCAAAATTAAGATAATTTCAATGGTATGCTCGAAGGAGATGTTATAACCCCTAGAGTTTATAAATATGATTTACCAGTTTCACTAGGGTCTACAAATCTGATAAATGAATCTTGATATCAAGTAAATTCTTCACAATAATAATGTTAATTCAATAAATAGTTCACAATAATATTCAAAAGTTCTAGAAGGATTTCAATTTCAATACTTGATACATAGAAAATTTCCAAAATCAAAGAGAAAATGGAATAATCTCAGATCTAATGTAAGCTTATAAATTTGTAATGCTAGATCGGATGCAATGAGCTGGGTATGCTTAACCCTGAATCATGGAAGGGAACTAGTGAAGTTTCTATATTTAATTGGTAACCTCTCACATTGCTTAGAATGACATTCCATAGGAGCCCTCAATTTGATGCCCTTATACCTTCACTTTGTAAACATATTATGCTGTGTAGACATCCAAATTTGGACACTTAATTTATCCAAATTTATCACTTTTCGTCTAAACATCCTCTTATCCTAGTTAATTAAATAATATTACTATTATTTAATTAATATCTTTAATTCTGCCAAATCCCTAAGGTATTTAATTAATTAATAATTAAATACCTTACCTTCCTTAATCCTCTTTTCATCAAATAAATTAAATAAATATTGCATTTATTTAATTCCTCACATGTCATTTTCATCTAATCCTAATCCATTTCCTAATCCCTTCATTAAGGATGTGCACATGCCTAATCCTTGATTAGGATGTGTCACATCCTCCAACTTTTGCAAGTTGGCTTTTAATCCTAATTAGCCCCTAATTATCCTCTAATTACTTATTAATTAAGCCTAATCATTCTCCAAGGAATTTTTAAATTCCTTTTTATTTGTCCTAGATTCCCCTCTTTTATATGTGAATTTTTAATTCACATTCCATCCTTCCAAGGCTTCTAGAATCTTGGACTTGTCACAATCTCCACATGTGACCAACCTTGGACTTGTCACAATCTCCACATGTGACCAAGTCCCACCTTTTTGGAGCCCACCTTTTATCCTCTAGGTCCTCCTAGAATGTGAATTTTTAATTCACATTTATATCCCCAACCACCTTTCCTTTTCCCATGTAGATTTTTGAGGAATTCTAAAATTCCTCAAATGTCCCTTTCACTCCCACTTGGGGACAAGAAATCCCTTTTTGTGGAAATCCTCTCATCCCCCAAGGTGCATGTCCTTTTCCACCTCATGTACCTTTTTGACAACTCATCTCCACCTCATATCCTCTTGTCCACTTCACCCTCCACATGTCAAGATGTGAGGGCTTGTGGGTTCTCAACCCACCATAGCCCTTCATCTTGACCTTGTTGGATCAATCTCGACCCTTGAATTCTCTAGAGAATTCAAATTCTCCTATAAATACCCCCCCTTCAAGGGCATTTACAAGACTTTAGATTTAAGCACCCTTATGTTATCATTTTGCATTCTCAACACTTTACACTTCCATACCTACATGCTGTCCATTTGAATCCTCAAGCATTTGCAATCAACTAATCATCTATGCTAATCATCTTGCCTATAGAATCTTGCATTTTAGTCATTCAATCTACCATCTAAGGAGCACACAAGCTATTCAAATCGAAGGCTAATCAAGGAGAAACCAACAACAAGGAAGGTGATATTGTCCTATTTTGTTTATCTATTTCCTTTCTTATTCTAACTCTCTTTTGGCTAATCTTGAGGTGTCCTTGGTAGTTTATCATTTCATATTTCTTAGTTATTTTTCACATTTAGAGTAGCATAAAATATCAAGGTTCACATTTCTGGCACGCCCGGTGGGACCCACAAACGGGTCTTTGCATTTAATCCTTGTTTTAGTTAAGTTTTTTGCAGGAAAAACTCGTAGAAAGGCGGCAGCGCCCTCTGCTTTACCGCAGAAGGGTGGCAGCGCCCTCTTGGCCACTACACGCCCCACATTTGAAAGTTTCGTTCCTTCTAACACATTTGCTGTGATTAGGGACATATTTAGAGGGCTTTGCTAACACTTTTTTTGCAGTGGGAGGGGCACAACTTTCTCTTTTTCTTTAAAATCTAACAAAGTTTACCGCAGAATGTTGGCAGCGCCCTCTAGGCCACTATAAAAAGGCGGTAGCGCCCCACATATGAAAGTTTCATTCCTTCTAACATGTTTGCTGTGATTAGGGACATATTTAGAGGGATTTGCTAACACTTTTTTTGCAGTGGGAGGGGCACAACTTTATCTTTTTCTTTAAAATCTAACAAAGTTTACCGCAGAAGGGTGGCAGTGCCCCGCAGAATGTTGGCAGCGCCCTCTGGGCCACTATAAAAAGGCAGTAGCGCCCCACATATGAAAGTTTTATTCCTTCTAACATGTTTGCTGTGATTAGGGACATATTTAGAGGGATTTGCTAACACTTTTTTTGCAGTGGGAGGGGCACAACTTTATTTTTTTCTTTAAAATCTAACAAAGTTTACCTATGCTGGCAAATACCGGCATAGGACAGTTATAAATACCTTCCTACCACTATAAAAGCGCCAGATGTTTCCACATGAAAGTTTCATTCCTTCTAACATGTTTGCTGTGATTAGGGACATATTTAGAGGGATTTGCTAACACTTTTTTTGCAGTGGGAGGGGCGCAACTTTTTCTTTTTCTTTAAAATCTAACAAAGTTTACCGCAGAAGGGTGGCAGCGCCCCGCAGAATGTTGGCAATGCCCTCTGGGCCACTATAAAAAGGCAGTAGCGCCCCACATATGAAAGTTTTATTCCTTCTAACATGTTTGCTGTGATTAGGGACATATTTAGAGGGATTTGCTAACACTTTTTTTGCAGTGGGAGGGGTACAACTTTATCTTTTTCTTTAAAATCTAACAAAGTTTACCGCAGAAGAGTGGCAGCGCCCCCGCCTATACGCAGCGCCCTCGGTTGTACGCAGCGCCCCCGCCTATACGCAGCGCCCCCGCCTGTACGCAGCGCCCTCGGTTGTACGCAGCGCCCCCGCCTGTACACAGTGCCCTCGGTTGTACGCAGCGCCCTCGGTTGTACGCAGCGCCCCGCCTAGTACGTAGCGCCCCACCTAGTACACAACGCCTTGCCTTGTACGCAGTGCCCCTGTCTTGCTGCAGAAAGGTGGAAGCGCCCTCTGTCTTACCGCAGAAAGGCAGAAGCGCCCTGATTTTTACTGCAGAAGGGCGGAAGCGCCCCAAAACAACACATTTTGGAGGTACAATAGTCATTTTTGCTTCGTTTTTGCTCCCATTTTTTTTGCTGTTTTCAAATAGTAACCCTCTAACATCATTTTGGCAAGGATAGTGGTGTTTTTTGCTAACGTTTTGCAGCATTTTGTGGCAAAATTTGACCAAGGACGAAGAAGAAGATAGCTAACATTTGCTTGCAGGGCCATTTACTTGATCAATTTTTTTGAAAAAAATAATAATTATCTTTGCTGTTTTCGAACATAGTCTAATTAGGGAGATTGAACTTTGCTGTTTGCTGTGATTGCTTGTTTTTGTGTTACCCAAGGGGGCATTGATTTGTTTTCACTTTCCCCTTGCACTTTGTGTGAGCCTGGGGAGTAGTTGGAAACAGTTAGTGTCTTCCTTTTAGTGGAACCTGCTTGGGGATTTCATCACCCCAAGGGACGATTCCAACCACGTGTACCGGCGGGGTATATAAAGGGGGGAGAACGAAAGTTGTACCCCAATCCAGTTGCGTCGTAATT
>VDFB02178495.1:26064-68966 GCA_007258455.2 Sequoia sempervirens
ATCTCTATCCAACCCCCATCCATTCCATTTAGCCTGAATCATCTAATCATATCCTCAGTCTTGTTACAAGCCTTGATCATCCATTATTATCATTCCCTATCCCTTCGGTGTTGTTTTGGGATGTATCTTTCCCTCATCAACAACACTTTCATCATCATCAGGAGGTATTCCTCCCTATCCTTTAGTGGTATTTTGGGATGTATCCTTCCCTCATCAATACCACTTAGTGGGATGCATCCTTCCCTATCCTCATGTTGTTTTGGGATCTTTAATTCTCTCATTGACAACACTCCATCCATCATCAACCCATTTTGGCTTGTACCTTGACTGGGGCAACATCACCTTTTGAAATCTATTTGTGCTTCATCCATCTCCATATCACTTACTCTCTTCCCCATCACCTTGCATCATCTCCCCTTGCACCACATCATCTATTTCGAGAGCACACACGGGTTCTCTTCAACCCGCATGTCCTCTCGAGGGGGCATCCTTCATCCCTATTTTTCATCATTTTCTTTTTCCCTTCCTAGTCACTCCTTTGGATGACTGGAGATCTTTCAATCTAACCATCTTCTTCTAGGTTCTATATTTTAATATTTTTTGAAATGATGCTAATTTGTAACACCATATCAAAGAGGGGCAAAATGTAGACATCCAAATTTGGACACTTAATTTATCCAAATTTATCACTTTTCGTCTAAACATCCTCTTATCCTAGTTAATTAAATAAGATTACTATTATTTAATTAATATCTTTAATTACTTAAATCCCTAAGGTATTTAATTAATAATTAAATGCCTTTTATTCCTTAATCTCTTTCATCCAAATAAATTAAATAAAATGTTGCATTTGTTTAATTTCACTCACATCAATCATTTTCATCTAATCCTAATCCATTTCCTAATCCCTTCATTAAGGATGTGCACATGCCTAATCCTTGATTAGGATGTGTCACATCCTCCAACTTTTGCAAGTTGTCTTTTAATCCTAATTAGCCCCTAATTATCCTCTAATTACTTATTAATTAAGCCTAATCATTCTCCAAGGAATTTTTAATTCCTTTTTATTCTTCCTAGATTTCCCTCTTTTATATGTGAATTTTTAATTCACATTCCATCCTTCCAAGGCTTCTAGAACCTTGGACTTGTCACAATCTCCATATGTGACCAACCTTGGACTTGTCACAATCTCCACATGTGACCAAGTCCCCACCCTTTAGACCCACCTTTTTATCCTCTAGATCCTCCTAGGAATGTGAATTTTTAATTCATTTATATCTAACCACCTTTCCTTTTCCCATGTAGATTTTTGAGGAATTCTAAAATTCCTCAAAAGTCCCTTTCACTCCCACTTGGGGACAAGAAATCCTTTTTTGTGGAAATCCTCTCATCCCCCAAGGTGCATGTCCTTTTCCACCTCATGTACCTTTTTGACAACTCATCTCCACCTCATATCCTCTTGTCCACTTCACCCTCCACATGTCAAGATGTGAGGGCTTGTGGGTTCTCAACCCACCATAGCCCTTCATCTTGACCTTGTTGGATCAATCTTGACCCTTGAATTCTCTAGAGAATTCAAATTCTCCTATAAATACCCCCCCTTCAAGGGCATTTACAAGACTTTAGATTTGAGCACCCTTATGCTGTCATTTTGCATTCTCAACACTTTACACTTCCATACCTACATGCTGTCCATTTGAATCCTCAAGCATTTGCAATCAACTAATCATCTTTGCTAATCATCTTGCCTATAGAATCTTGCATTTTAGTCATTCAATCTACCATCTAAGGAGCACACAAGCTATTCAAATCGAAGGCTAATCAAGGAGAAACCAACAACAAGGAAGGTGATATTGTCCTATTTTGTTTATCTATTTCCTTTCTTATTCTAACTCTCTTTTGGCTAATCTTGAGGTGTCCTTGGTAGTTTATCATTTCATATTTCTTAGTTATTTTTCACATTTAGAGTAGCATAAAATATCAAGGTTCACACTATGATTTTCTCACAAGAAAAGGTGCATCTCTCTTTGTCTATGCTCTTTATAGGGTTTAGGACTCTCACCGAACTAGCTGAGGCGAGAGGAGAATGTTGTATATATAACAAAATATGAAAAATACATCCAAGAGGTGCTTTAACTTCAACTACCCATAATAGGTGGGAGGTTTTACCTACTCGGTAAATGCCAAAAAATGCGGTTTAACCTACTTAGGTAGAGACAAAATACTGGTTATGAGAGGTGGCACAAGAATCCAAAAGAGGGTGTGTAACTCAACTACCCATGTGAGGGAGAGAGTGACACATGTAGCTGATGGATTATGCCACATTTCTTCATATTAACCAAGTCTAATTAATGTAAGAATGCTTAATAATATGTGTAGGAAATATAAATATCACCTGCATAAGAAAAATAAAAAACCTACACTAACAAAGATGTGTTGGCTACCATCACTTTACCTATATTTATAGGGACCTATCACCCTCCATACCTTAGTTCATGCCATGTTAGGAAAAAAATTTCAAGACACAAATTTCTTATTAGTAGACCATGGATTGAAGCAATTGGGGTAGTTCCCTCTACTCTTCACTAGTCCATAAAGTTAATCTATGATTGCAAGGAATTTATGATCAAAGCTGATATTGATGCATTTTAGTATTGCTAGATTATCAATAATGTTGTTTCTATTACATTTATTATATTAGTAACTTCTATTTTATTCATAGTAAATACACAAGTTGTATCCTCTTTTATCAACTCTATACCACTTGAATAGCATTCCTTTGCTAACACAGTCCTAGTGATGATTGACACACATTAGATTTCACCCTTTTCTATTTCAGTGAATATAGGATTCACCCCACCAAATTTAATATTCCTTACACCACATGGACCCATTGATAGGCCAAAACTGGGGTAAAGAATAAACTGGATTCAACTCGGTCTAAGTGTCAATCCAGGGATTGTAAGCTCATGAAAGGTGTTGTAGCTATATGCACAAGGGATACAAGTCGTGAGGTGAGTGGGGATGAAAATGCATTCCTAAACTCAATCAACTACCTAAATTGAAAATCAAATTAATGTTTATGTTTTGCTTTCATAACTATGGTTGTATTGCAATATTTTAGCAACAGAGACTGCAATAGAAATAACAACAGTAATGATTCTAGAAATTGAACTCACAACTGCAATAATATGAACAATCATTAACACAAATAATCATTAGATCCCATAATTAAATTATAAGCAATAAATAATAAACATTAAATAGATTCACAAAATAATAGAAATAAACACATAGTTGAAAATAAGCACACTGCTGGAAATAAAAACACTTACTACAAAAGCTACAAAATCACCAAGCATTCCAAGAAGGGGGCACCCTTCCTCCTCAATTTGCCTTGTGCTAAAATGGAATTCCTTTACACAAGTTGAGTCACATGAATATGTTGTTTTATTTATCAAAAATAATACAAAGTCTATATCTCTTTTCTTCTCACATAACTCATATTTATAAGAAATATGTGTGCAAGTTGTTTCCTATTTTTATGCCACTTTGCTATTATTTTGTGGCTGAAACAACTCACCCTAAATTGTAGGAGCTTGTTTAGCTCATTAAATTACAATCAATAAAATAGAATATTATTTTCAATGTGAGGACATTCTTATCAAAACTGAATAATAATTGGTTATAACTAAATAACCAAAGTATTTTATGAGAAAAAAATTATATGTGTGGAATTAATTTGCTAATATGTGTACCCATGGGCGACAGGAGGTCTGCATTCTTCTCCTCTAATCAGCATGCTGCAAGATATATTTTCTTAACATAATAGAAGCAAATACTAGTAAATACAATCTAATAATTATAATTCACTTATTCGATCTAAAAACTAAATTAAATATTACTTATTTATATTTACCCAAAAGCAACAAAAGGTGGTAAAATGGTATGATAATACATACGCAAATGGAATATGGAAATGGGTTAAATGGTATAGGAAAAAGGATAAAATATGGTATAAAATGGAGCGTGAATGACACTCATCATTCCCCCCAACTTAGCAAAAACTTTTGTATCTTTCACCAAATAAGCTCAATATTGATTACTGGATGCAGCCAATCCAAAAAGCAACCTTCAAAAGTTATTTCACAACCTTAGGAAGCATGAACTTCGAAGCAGCTACACTCTCCAAAGCTGATAATGATAGAAATTGCTGAAACCCTTGGTTTCTTCTTCTCCATGGAAAAAATCTTAAAAACATAAAAATCAATAATCATGAATGAATCCTTTTCATTTGCTTTGATAACTTATATACTCTTCATGACTTAGGTCGACCTCTAGAAGCTTCTCATCATTTAAATATATTTTAATCTTTTCCTTTAATGCACTTTATAATATCTCATGAGATGGGCAGCCTTTTAAAAACCCCTTTATTAATGTCTTTAAGTCATTTAATGTCAATGTTATATTATAACATTATAATGCACTTTTCGAATAAATGATTAATTATTATTAAAGATTAACTTTAATAATAATTAAAATAACATAATTTTCTCATTAAACATTCTATTTGAACCAGGAGGTCAACCACTATGTGAACTGCGCATCCAGGTGCCTTGCTAAGAATAACAACACTAGACTCCATTAACCAGGTGACTTACTATAGATAGTAAGTGTGCACAATTGAGTCCCAAATCACTCCCAAAGGTCAATCCTGAATGATATCAAACTTTGGAGAAGGAAACAACCTGATAATTGCCAAACAGGGCCCTCTAACCATGAGTATTAGCCTACGAGGGTCAAAGGATAGGCTAATCAATGAGGTGCTAAGATGAGCAAAAATGGGGACATTACAGTCTACCCTCCTTGAAACTGCTTGTCCCAAAGCAATCTTCTTTGCAAAGAAACACCACCCACCTGGGTCCCAAGGAAAGAGTTGAATAATGTCCCTCACAACAACAACCGAGTCTTGAAGCACCAACATAAGAACAACTAATAAATCACTATAACCAACATAATATTTGATGTCATGTACCTTAGGAGGAAGAAACTCTAGGCACTTAAATAATTTTCTTCTCTCAACTGTGCAAAGAGAATCATCATACAAACTATCTATCACATATGCACAAGAGTCGTGCATCGAATACAAATCATGTACAGGTGAATCAAAAGCAAAACTGTAGGAACTCCTCACCATGTACACACTATAAAACTCCTCTATGAACCTTGTTTGAAATCTCGATGCACTAGGAGGACCCCAAAAACTACTATCATCACTCAACTTTGGACTAGTGTCAGGAGGGAGGTCAGCGTCAAACTTGAAGAGTGGATTGTCATAAACCAACCCAACATCAAACTCAAATAATGGATTATTCTCAATCTGCACAACTACTCCTCGCTGATTTGAGTCATCCATCTCCAAACTACTAGAACAATGAGTAGAATCAAACTCCTGCATTGAATTGCACTCCTCCTACACAACCTCCTTTTCTCTCCTTCTGCTCTTCTCTCTACAGAGAGAGATAGAACACAAACTCCCATCTGCAATTCCCCTCAATACATAACCTCTATCATTCATTTTAAACTTCATCTCCATTTTAGGTACGTTGAGGGTAAATTCTCCAATATCTTGGAGCCTTTTCATGCCTAACACTATGTCCATATCACGCATGCTAACCACATAAAAATCAACTTGTAACTCATAATTGTTCAACAATAGAGTGAGATTACATATCCACCTGGTGCAAGTAAGGATAAATCCATTTGCAACCCTAACCTTGAATCCTACGAAGTCCTCTGTTTGGAGTCTACACCTGTCAACCAATCCCTCATTGATGAAATTATGTATAGCCCTTGTGTCAAGCATAGTGATACAAAGTTGTCCATTCACAACTCCTCTGATCTTGAATGAAGCGCTTTCTATAATTAGAAAATAATGCTAAAGGGGACAATTTAGCATAAGCTCCAAGCTCTGTAGAGGCTCCTCCAACCTCATCATCCTCTGGGACAACTCGCTAATTTGAATTTTCAAAATCAAAATCCTCATAATAAACCCACATCATACAGTTGGCCTTTCCCTTAGGCCTCAAGTGACAATCATGCTCTTTGCTGTAGGGTTCTTGTTGGATGTTGTGGTTCTGTTGCTAATATGTGGTTTTCATTGATGTCAACACTATTAGCATTATTGTATTGAAGGTTGTATATGTTGAGGATATTGAGAAAATTGTTAAAGGAAGAGTTGCAGGTTGCCAGTGGAATAGTGAAGGTCATGAAGGTGTCTTGTTCTGTATGTTGAAGATCAGTTGTTGTGGAATAAAGGGTTTATTGCTGAGAGTATCTAGTTCATCTACCAAAAGTTTCAGAGGTCCGTGTGAAGATTTGATTATGCTATGATCAATTGTGTTATGACAGTATTTCTGTGGGTTCTGTTAGTGTTCCTGATTGAAGTTTATGTGTTTCTGGTAATTGCTGTTGCTGCAGATGATTCTCTATTAGTTCTTGTTGTTTATGATGCTTCTAGATCATTCTCTATTCTTTTTGTACATTTGTGTTGATCAATGTGCTCGTGGTTGGATTTTTTTCTTGGTATGTTCGGGTTTTCATGTTTTTGGCCGACATGATGGTTGTAACGTGTTGCGGATCCTTGAAGATATAAATTTGAATGTTTGGTGCGCTCAAGGATATTGTTTTGGGTCACATCATGATATTAGCTGATGGTGTTTGATCCACATTGAAAATTTATTTTTAAATTTGGGTCGACACTGTAAATATGTTTTATATTTTTGGCCGACTAAGTTGTTGATGTAATTCCATGTTGCAAATATATAAGAGCGATTGTTTGAGCGAAATTAGTGTGCATAAGAGTGAATGTATTACAGAGAAAGTGCAAATGTGTGAATAGTGTTCAAATCATTCGATTACAGAGCAGAGTGAGAAGAAGTTTGAGCGAAGTGTGAAGAAGGTTTTTTGTGCTTAACTGGAACTGTAATCAGGCTTGTGTAGAAGCTATTTTCTCAGTTCATACCCTGTGGATCTAATCCATATTGTTGTGTATTGTTGGGCAGTGAGCCCTCTTGTATTTGAGCAGTGACCTCTAGGTAGTGTGCCTGAATGCATGTGCATTCCCATTATTTTTCTTATACTTTTAATAGGGTATAATATTGTGGACTAACGTCCACCATGGTTTTTCCCCTAACAGGGTTTCCACATAAAAAAATCTTGGTGTTCTCTATGTTTCTGATGTGTTGATTGTTTATGGTTTACTGTTCATTCATCAGATCTGAGATTAAGTTAAGTAAAGTTTGAAAAGTTTAAATATTCTGTGACAATTGATTCACCCCCCCTCTCAGTTGTCTGTCCTTGTTTTTCCAACAATTGGTATTAGAGTGGGTTCCTCTGAAGAATTTTAAAAGCTTGAGGTGATCCGAGATGACATCATACAAGAAGGACAATCCTAGATTTGATGGAACAAACTACTCATTGTGGAAAACTAGGGTGGAGTGTCATTTGAGGTGTATTGGTGAACCCTACTGGAAGATTACAAAGAACAGATATGTTATTCCTCATAATGGTCCTTCCATTGCTAATGAGATTAAAGAGGCTGAGAATAATGTTAGGGCTATGGAAGCTTTGCTGAGTTCTCTAACAGATTCAAAAATGAAAAATGTGATAGGTCTAAAGACAGCTCATGAAATGTGGATGGAGCTAGAAACTTTGTATGAAGGAGATGTACATGTGAAGATGGCTAAGCTACAGAGTTTGAAAGGCAAGTATGAAAATTTGAAGATGGGTGAAGATGAAAATATTTCTTCTTTTATGCAAAAAGTAAATGAAATAGTGATGGGTATTAGATGTGCTGGTGGTACCGTGGATGAGGAAGAAATTGTAGCTAAAGTGCTCAGATCATTGCCTTCCTCCTACAAAGCAAAGGCTCATGCTCTTGAAGAAACCAGATCATTGACGAATGTGACAATGGATACATTGATTAGTAAACTTGCTACCTTTGAGTTGAGCGAATTTGGTGAATCTGTTCCCAAGACTAAAACTACATTTAAGGCTGCTATATCCGGAAGAAACAAGCAAAGATATGATTTGGGAGAGAGTTCTAGAAAGACATTCAAGTATGAGGAAGAAATGAAACAACTTGAAGATGAAGAAAGAGAAGTAGAAGAATTGGAAGCACTGATTGTAAAGAAAGAAGGTAGAGGACAAGGTAAGTATAAAGGAAAGCTACCTATCAAATGCTTTTCTTGTAGTAAAATAGGTCATTTTGCATCAAGGTGTCCTGAAAGAGTTCCTAGGTCTAAGCCTTACAAACCTAGATTTAAAAAGAAATGTTATTTTGCCAAAGAAGGTGTGACTAATGAAGAATCTGATAAAGAAAATGGAAATGAAGATGATTGGGTTTTCATTGCTATCAAGGAAAATAGTCTAGTGGCTACTAAATCTGCTAAAGTTGAGAAATCTCTTGCAACCCGAATTGAAGAAAAGAATGAGTGGGTCATTGACAGCGGATGCTCACATCATATGACTGGTGACAAAAGCAAATTTGTAAGTCTAAAAGTATGACAGTGGGGTTGTAAGATTTGGAGATAACAATGCTTGTGTGATCGTGGCAGAGGATCTATTTGTCTTGGTGGTAAGCATTACATGGATGATGTTCTTTATGTTGAAGGCTTGGAGCACAACTTGTTGAGTGTTGGATAGATGGTGGAAAAGGGTTATGATCTTCAGTTCAAAGGTGGAAGATGCAGGATATTTGGAAGTTCTGGAAATGTAATTACTTCAGGTAAACAGACAAAAGGTAATATTTTTCACCTGAATGCTGCTAGTGAAAGTTGTTTAATTTCTCAAGTATATGAAATCTAGTTATGGCATAGAAGGATATGTCATGTAAATTTTGATAACATTGTCAAAGTAAGTTCCACTCAAGTAGTAAGAGATCTACCTAAGCTAGTGAAGCTTGCTAACACAATCTACAAGGAGTGTCAGATGGGAAAACAGACTAGAGTTTCTGTTTGGAGCAAATAGAATCATTCAAATGGGTTACTAGAGATGGTGCATACTGATCTATGTGGTCCCTCTAGAGTTAGAAGTATCCATGGAGAAAGGTACTTTATGTTGCTTATTGATGATTATTCTAGGATGATATGGGTTGCTTTCTTAAGAGAAAAATGTGAAGCATTAGAGAAGTTCAAAAGTTTCAAAGCTATGGCAGAGAATGAGAAAAGTTTGAGAATCAAATGCTTAAGGTTAAACAAAGGTGGCAAGTTCACCTCCAGGGAGTTTAATTCTTTTTGTGAAGAGCATGGAATTAGAAGACAATTATTTGCTCCCCGAACCCCTCAACAGAATGGAGTTGTAGAGAGGAAGAACAAAACAATTCTGGATGCTACAAGAACAATGATGATTGAAGGAAATGTGCCTTACATATATTGGAGTGAAGCTGTAAGCATTGTTGTGTACACTTTGAACTGGGTAAATGTAAATGGTAATTATGGTAAGACTCGTTTTGAACTATGGTTTGGTTATAAGCCCACTGTTAAATATTTAAAGATCTTTGGAAGTAAGTGTTACATCAAGAGAGATGAGGACATAGGCAGGTTTGATGCAAGAAGCGATGAAGGAATCTTTCTAGGTTACTCTACTAAAAGCAAGGCCTACTGGTGCTATAACAAAAGATTGAGAAAAATGGTTGAGTGCAAATGTTAGAGTTGATGAGGAATCTACTAAATCATCTAGATATTGTGGATATGATTCAGATGACCAAGAAGACAACACAAACAAAGGGAAGAATGCTTAGACACAAAATCAACTTTAAATTGTGCCATATGTTTCGGTAAAAAAACCTCCATTTATTTTGGTAAATCAAGGTAGTCAGGAAGGAGAGACAAGTGCAAGTGCAGAGGAAAGAACAAAAGAACCAGAAGTTCGAGAGAATTCTAAAACTCTGAGGTATGTGAAGCTAAATCATTCTGAAAATAAAATTATAGGAGACAAGAATAAAGGTGTATAAACTAGAAGAAAGATTGCAGAAGAGTATTGTCTGATTTCCAAGATTGAGCCTAAAGATGTCAATGAAGCTTGCAATGATGAACACTGGATGGAAGCTATGAAGGAAGAAGTAATGTAGATTGAAAAGAATGATACATGGATACTTGTTCCCAGACCTAAAGATAAAAATGTGATTGGTACTAAATGGGTCTTTCAGAATAAGCTGAATGAACAAGGTGAAGTGGTCCTGAATAAAGCAAGACTGGTATGTAAAGGGTATTCACAAATGGAAGGTATTGATTTTGAAGAAACCTTTGCCCCTACTGCTAGAATTGAAGCTGTAAGGTTATTTCTTGCTTATGCTACATATAAGAATTATAAAGTCTATCAAATGGATGTGAAGTCAACTTTTCTAAATGGTGAGCTAGAAGAAGAAGTATATATTGAACAACCAGATGGATTTCAATTGATTGATAAGGGAAACATGGTTTGCCGATTGAAGATAGCTCTATATGGACTCAAGCAAGCCCCCAGAGCCTGGTATACTAGATTGGATAAATATTTACTGAAGCTTGGATTCAATAAAGGTACTGCTGACAATAACTTGTATTTCAAATTGGATCATGACAAAGAGTTAATTATTGAGGTCTTTGTTGATGACATTATTTTTGGAGGAGATGATAATTTATATATGAAGTTTTCTAATCAAAAGAAGAATGAATTTGAGATGAGTATGATTAGAGAGATGAAGTTCTTTTTGGGATTGCAAGTTACTTAGTTAGACAAGGGGATCTTCATATCTCAGTCCAAATATGTGAAAGAGCTACTAAAGAAGTTTGGCATGGAAGACTCAAAGCCTATTGATACTCCCATGGTAACTGGATGCAAGTTAACATAGAATGATGATTCTCCTAAGGAAAATCAAACAAGATATAGGTCAATGATTGGTGGATTTCTATACTTAACTCAGACAAGACCAGACATTATGAATGTTGTATGTATGGTTGCTAGATTTTTGGCTGATCGAAAAGAGTCTCATGTAACTACTGTAAAGAGAATCTTCAGGTATCTGAAAGGAATAGTTGACTTTGGGCTTTGGTATCCTAAGGTTGATGATCTTACTTTGAATGCATACACTAATGTGGATTGGGAAAGAGATGTAGATGATAAGAAGAATAATAGTGGTGGTGCCTTCTTCCTAGGGAAGAAGCTGGTGTCTTGGTTGAGCAAAAAGTAGAATTCCATTTCTCTATCTACTGCTGAGGCAGAGTATATTGCTACTGCAAATAACTAAACTCAAGTGATGTGGATGAAACAGATGCTGAAAGATATCAAAGTAGTATATGATGAACCTATTTCCATATACTGTGACAACTCAAGTGCAATTAACATATCAAAGAATCGGGTGCTACACTCTAAGACAAAGCATATATCAATCAAGTTTCACTTCTTGAGGGAAAAAGTGAGTGAGAAAGAAGTTATGGAGTATGTGCCTACCAAAGAACAAATTGTAGACATTTTCACCAAGCCATTGCCAAAGGATACTTTTGTGTATCTTAGAGGGATGCTAGGGGTGATTACCCCTCCTGATATGAACTAGAGATGCATTTACTTGCATCAATCCGTGTGCTTCATAGATATTTCGATCCGAATTGATGTTTTGTGGTTGCTACTCAAGGGGAGTAGTCAAATGTGTAGATATGTGGTTCAAAGCTTGTATGTGGGAAGATAATGCTTATCTTTTCCATTGATGTCAAAGGGGGAGAAAGAGTCATGTGAAAAAATGTTTCTTATCTAGAGTGAAGAGTCTTTTGGGGAGAAGATCATGCAGAAGAGGTTAAGGAAGAAGAGTCAGAATCTAAGGGGGAGTAAGTGCTGATTGAGAGTTGTGTTGATGGTGTTTTTCACATCATGTGTTGCCATCAATGCCAAAGGGGGAGATTCTTGGATGCTATGGTCGTGTTGCCGATATGTGGTTTTCATTGATGTCAACACTATTAGCATTATTGTATTGAAGGCTGTATATGTCAAGGATATTATGAAAATTGTTAAAGGAAGAGTTGTAGGTTGCCAGTGGAACAGTCAAGGTCATGAAGGTGTCTTGTTTTGTATGTTGAAGATCAATTGTTGTGGACTAAAGGGTTTATTGCTGAGAGTATCTAGTTCATCTATCAAAATTTTTAGAGGTCCGCATGAAGATTTGATTGTGCTATGATCAGTTGTGTTCTGATAGTATTTCTGTGGGTTTTGTTAGTGTTCCTAATTGAAGTTTATGTGTTTCTAGTAATTTCTGTTGTTGCGGATGATTCTTTGTTAGTTCTTTTTGTTTATGGATGCTTCTAGATCATTCTCTATTCTTATTGTACGCCCGCGTTGATAGGTGTGCTTGTGGTCGAAGATTTTTCTCGGTATGTTCAGGTTTTCATGTTTTTGGCCGACATGATGGTTGTAACGTGTTGCGGATCCTTGAAGATTTAAATTTGAATGTTTGGCGCACTTGAGGGTATTTTTTTGGGTCACATCATGATATTAGCCGATGGTGTTTGATCCACATTGAAAATTTATTTGTAAATTTGGGTCGACATTGTAAATATGTTTTACATTTTTGGCCGACTAAGTTGTTGATGTAATTCCATGTTGCAGATATATAAGAGTTATTGTTTGGGCTAAGTTAGTGTGCATAAGAGTGAATGTATGACACAGAAAGTGCAAATGTTTGAATAGTGTTCAAATCATTCGATTGCAGAGTAGAGTGAGAAGAAGTTTGAGCGAAGTGTGAAGAAGGTTTTCTGTGCTTAATTGGAATTGTAATCAGGCTTGTGGAGAAGCTATTTTCTCAGTTCATACCCTATGAATCTAATTCGTATTGTTGTGTATTGTTGGGCAGTGATCCATCTTGTATTTGAGCAGTGAGCTCTAGGTAGTGTGCCTGAATGCATGTGCATTCCCATTATTTTTCTTATACTTTTAACAAGGTATAATATTATGGACTAACATCCACCGTGGTTTTTCCCCTAATAGGGTTTCCACGTAAAAATCTTGGTGTTCTGTGTGTTTCTGATGTGTTGATTGTTTATGGTTTACTGTTCATTCATCAGATCTGAGATTAAGTTAAGTTAAGTTTGAAAAGTTTAAATATTTTGTGACAACTGATTCACCCCCCTCTTAGTTGTTTGTCCTTGTTTTTCCAATAGTTCCTTGCACCAGTAACACAACTGCTTCCTACGTAGCTCATCCTTTTTCCCAGAATCCAACATAGATTGTGTAGGCTTGGGATGATTTGGTTTTCCCCCATTTGGATTTTGTTTTGATATATTATCCTTGAAATTCTTCTTTTGGTGCTAAGGTGAAGGAGATGACATATCAAGATCTAGTGCGAACTAGATAACATCATGAAGAGTTCTAGGCTTATGAACCTTCACTAAACCCCTAAATATGTCACTCAAACCCTTGAAAAATAGCATAGCGACTTGCCTCTCAGTCATATCAGGAACCATGATTGCTATTCTCTAGAACTCATTGATAGAGGCCTCAACATGTCCAACCTGCTTCAACTGAGCCAAGTCTCTATAATAGATCTCAACATCCTTCCTATCAAAGTAAGCAATCAATATATCAACAAACTCCTTGTATGAAAGTATCATGGCGTGGTCTTGTGAAACTAAACCATGGTGCCACTAGTCATATGCTACACCCTCCAGATGCATCGTAGCAAAATGTATAGCCTTTCCTTCCTCCATAGGTTTCAAGGACAAGAATGTATCAAGTTTATGCACCCACGACCTAGAAATTATTTTTCCACTCCCATCAAAGGTTAGTAAAGGGACCTTATTCAATGCTTCCTTGTATTCCTTGGGTTGAGTTCCTTGATTGGTTTGCCTCCAGAGACCCCTTTCTTGTCTCTCTAGTCTAGCTCTGGCTTTATCCCTCTGTTGATTCATAAACTAATTTAGATTAATTGCTTGCCTCACATCAGGTGGAAGCATTATGTATTCATCGTGGTCCACCATAACATCAACAGTGATATCTATTTCTTCCTCCAACTCTAGAATGGCCTCCACTTCAAGTTGTCTCGAGACAAATGTAGGACGTAAGTGTCAATCAGAGCTTATGCTTGTTGTCCTAACGAAATTAGTGGCTGCTCTATCCTAATTCCCATGACCAACATCACTTCTACTCTGGCCACTGCTTGACCTACTTGATCTAGCACAATCCAATCTTAGTTGATCTATGGCTGTGATCATACAATCTTGAAATTGTTGTAGCACTTCCTATTGCTGTTGGGTAAATGTGGTTAGGAAATTTTCCATCTACGCATTCAAATTTCTCGGGGGGCTTTCGTCTCTTCTCTCCCCCATCTCAGATTTAGTTGAGTTATTATCAACTAGTCCTTCTTCTTATTGTACTAACTTGCTTTTGGTGTAATATCTATGTGACATGCAAAAATCCAATTTCACGACTGATAAAAAAGGCAACATGCAACCTTTTGGGTATCCTCCAAATTGACATGCAATAATGAATTCCCAATAGGATGACAAGATTCTTGCTTTGATACAACTATAATAAACCCTCTCGACTGCAAAGTTATTTTTAATGCAACTTCCTGACTGTTTCTTCTTGGTTTTGAATATTTTGTATGGTTTATGCTTGTTTGAGGTTTTGATTTAGATAATGCTAGGAATTGCCAATATTAAAGCATATGAATGCAATGAAAAAATATTCCAGAAATAAATGCTAAATATATTTAAGTCTAATTATGATAACCTTGGCATTGTTTCAATACATCCTCTATTCAATATATTAAAAATCTGATTTTATTACTTTGTAGATTCAATACAAGTCATACTCGAAATGGAAGACTCAATTTATTTGAAATTCTGGAAATGATAACAACAGCTGGTATAAACCCTTGGAGATTATTTTTTCAGCCTTTGATTATTTCTCCACCCAAATAATGATGCTACTTATTCTAACCTCCTAGTTGCCCCAAACACAAGCAAACAACAACACATAAACTAGGCATTTTGGCCTAGAGAGAGGACTCCTCCAAGATGGGACTATATGACCCTCAGTAGTTGAAAAGTACGACCCAACTATGGTCTCCAATCAACAATACTCACAGTAAATGACGAATATTTGATTTCTGATTGATAATCTTTTCAAAACCTTTGCAAAAACTTCTATATCTTTCATCAAATAAGCTCAATATTGACTACTCGATGTAGCCAATCCAAAAAGCAACCTTCAAAAGTTATTTCACAACCTTAGGAAGCACGAACTTTGAAGTATCTATGCTCTCCAAAGTTGATAATGGTAGAAATTGCTGAAACCCTTGGTTTCTTCTTCTCCACAACAAAACTCTTCAAAACATAAAAATCAATAATCATGAATGAATCCTTTTCATTTGCTTTGATAGCTTATATACTCTTCATGACTTAGGTCGACCTCTAGAAGCTTCTCATCGTGTAAATATATTTTAATATTTTCCTTTAATGCACTTTATAATATCTCATGAGATGGGCACCCTTTTTAAAACCCCTTTATTAATGTCTTTAAGTCATTTAATGGCCCCCATTGACATAAAGTTATATTATAACATTATAATGCACTTTTCGAATAAATGATTAATTATTATTAAAGATTAACTTTAATAATAATTAAAATAACATAATTTTCTCATTAAACAATATTTTTCCATTATGTCTGAACCAGGAGGTCAACCACTGCATGAACTATGCATCCAGGTGCCCTGCTAAAAATAGCAACACTGGAATCCATTAACCAGGTGACTTACTATAGATAGTAAGTGTGCACAACTGAGTCCCAAATCACTCCTAAAGGCCAATCCTGAATGATATCGAGCTTTGTAGAAGGAAACAACCTGATAATTGCAAAACATGGCCCTCTAACCATGAGTATTAGCCTACGAGGGTCAAAGGATAGGCTAATCGATGAGGTGCTAAGACGAGCAAAAATGGGGACATTACAAATGTGCATCACCAATTAGTACTTAGTGCAAAAGTTTTGGGTCACCAAGATAAGAAACCAGCAACCATATTCTCATGACCAAGCATATCAAGTGTAGTAATGTTAAATTTGTGCAACATCATCCATTCAATAACCCCCCCATTAATAACTAGTTTATGCATTAAAAAAAATGGTAAAGTTATTAATATGAACAAATACTTGATAAAAAATGGATGAATGTCATAGGCTATTAAAATGAACGCTTGTGTAGGAACAATATGATTCAATTATGTCTAACGCAGGAATGCATACCTTGATTTAGTCTAAAACTTAATCACATGGTTTTTATGAGAAACATTAAACCAACACTTAATGAAGGTTTTATTAATATTCATACAAAGATCTCTGAAATTCAAGGGATTTTCCCCCCAAACTTAACTTTATATTGTAAGATCATGAGAATTAATAATGATAATTTAAATACTAACTTGGAGCATGTTTAATGAATGAACATCTATTTGTAGCATGTTTTGTGTAGTTGTTCATTCTTTATCCCACACAATTCTTGAATGATTAATGTATAAAGTAGATCACCTCTTAGTGCATAATAAATTTCAACACACACATTTATGATTTCAAAGGATAAAATTAAACTCAAATTGAAATATTTGCTTATGTGTGTGATTCATCAATTTGAAGCACATTAATAGAATGCAAAGGGATCCTTGAAATATCATTATTATATGCAGTTTGAACCACCTTATTATGTAATGTTTTATTAGGCATTGTAGTTTCCCTTGGTGGATATGTTGAAGCGGATGTTAGGTGATATGAATGGGATAATGAAAATGGTAAAATTTTGTTGTAAATATAGAGTGGGTGGAATTAAGTAGGATGGTAATGGAGATGGTAATGATGGGTATTATGGTTGTCAAGTGAGCATTCATTTTTTCCATTCTTAGTAGTATGGGGATTGTTTCCATTCACCTTACATACTATATTGAGAAGCATTTTATGAAGAAACATGTTGTATCTTTAATCCAATAGAATTATAAGACTAGTTAAAATCATTAATCATACCTCAATCTTCTAGCTATGATGTATGAAGTTACCCTATAGTTACAAAGGAGAATTGTTTACTTTCACCATTGTGTTGTTGAGGCTCACTTATGACTTGTGTCTCCTTCACCATGTCCTCTTAAACAACTTGAAATGTGCACTTAGCTTCTTCCTTGCAACAATCTAAACAACAAATGGTCAAATTTTCATTTTTAAAATTTCATTGTCCTAAAAATTCATCAATTAAATTTTTTCTTGCTCAATTATAAGAAATGCATGTGACAATGCTAATAGAAGATCATGATAAGCCAAGTTGCATTATTTAGATAGAAGGGGTATAAAAACACCACTTTGTTTTAGCGTGATTCCACCATTAATTTCTTCTTTTATTTTTAAATTTGAAAGTGGGGGTTTGGGGGCGGTAGTCCCTAGTGGGGTCAAGGGGCAGCGCCCTTGCGGGGTCTCGAGGTAGCGCCCTGGGCATGCTCCCTATCACGATACAGGGTGGGGTCGAGGAGCGGAGCCCCCACCTCCAAGCACATTTTCCTTCTTCCATGGTCTTCAAATTCCTCATTACTAAAGAAGATTTTTGCAATTTTCCTACGTTTTGCCTATTCTCAAAATGTTGTTTTTCTCCCTTTTTAAAGTGTTTTCCTCCATTTGTAACATTTGTGAATTTACCAACCGTTCCTATTTTTTCATGTGAGAGAGCATTTTCTGCATGAAAGTTATTATTTTTACACAGTTACAAGTGTGTCCTCTTTTAAAAATGTGCATTCTTCAATTTCTGCTAGTGAACTCTTCAAATGACTTGGATGCTACAGGTAGCATTCTCTTGCTATGATAAAAGGATCCAGGAAGACATCTGTATACTGGTCTGGACAAGAGGATGCATAACTTTCAATCTCTTGGAACTAATTTTTACCTGAGAGAGGCATACATTCTTGTATTTGGGGCTGCTATAGGACAATTCTCACCATTAAATGCATGAGAGGCAGCTACAAATTGATCTTGGTTTTCCTTAATTTCCATGCAACTTATTGTAGGCATATTGATAGAAGACATTATTGTCAATGTACCTTCCTCATACACTGGTCCAGAGCTATTTGCAATAGAAATATACAATCTTCCATCATCCACATATTTGATATGCATTTGTAGATCTCTTATTATTGCTTTAAGAGATGCTATCTCCTGTTGTGCAACAATCAACTATGTATTTTCTAGACACCTCAGAGAAGGATTAATTGGTATTGAATATTGTTGTTGTAGGTATTGAAGATCACTATTCTATTCAAGCCATATTTGATTTCCTACCCATGGGTGTTGAGGTGGGAACCATTGATGATTCATATCATGTGGTTACCATGGATAGTTTTGAAATTGTTGCAAATTAGTCTCCCTTCCTTGAGCAACATGGTATCTACAAAATTCTTTCTTCCTAAAACAAGTTGGGCAACACATAACCAAAACCTATTCTTCTTTTTCTTCTTTCCTTCTATCACAAGTCCTCTACATCATAGATCAAGAGTAATTCTTGCACAAAATAGAATTATGATCAAATGACATTTTTGAAACATCTCCAGTACACATGAGATCTAAAGCTTTTATGCTTTCTTCAGTCATGCCTTTCAAAAATATCATTTTAATGGCATCTTGGTTCAACCTGTTCTATTTATATTTTTGCAAGCTAAACAAGAAATGTTCCATATAGGCTTCCAACAACTCACCATTCTTTTGTAATATCTAGAAGATGTCATCTTCTTTGCAGTAACTTTGGTGAATATTCCTCATAAGTGCAATACCCATGGGGATCTGTTAATGGGAAATTCAAAATTAGAATGCTCACCTTGAAGATATTCCTTCTTGTATTCATCCACATAAGTATGAATTGAAACTCCCTCAAATTCTTGTAATTTTCCATTGTTTGATCTGCGTAGGGTCAGTTCCTTTTTTTTTTTTTCTCTTGTGGTTTGTAATTTTTTTCAGGTTTTTGCTTGATTAGTGCTATATCACATAGATATAAATAAAGGTATGAGCTAACCTTACAATTTTTTTATGTTTTTATCTTGTTTCTTCAAAATTACTTCTTTACTTATATCAATTGACTCACAACAAATGGTGTTGATATAAAAATAATTTTAACCTCTAAGATTTACCTACAAATTTTAATCATGCATCTATATGATTTAAAAAACAAAAATTAGGAGTAATCACCTAGGAACGGTTGACAGGTGTGCAAGCTTTCATCTTAACACATTGATCCTAACTCATCTCACTTAACAGGCCTTTGAGACCTTTCCTCGACAACAGTGCCAAAATGATAGGCCAAAATTGGGGTAAAGAATAAACTAGATTCAACTTGGTATAAGTGTCAATCCAGGGATCATAAGCTCATGAAAGGTGTTGTGGCTATATGCACAAGGGATAGAAGTCATGAGGTGAGTGGGGATGAAAATGCATTCCTAAACTCAATCAACTACCTATATTGAAAATCAAATTAATGTTTATGTTTTTCTTTCGTAACTGTCATTGTACTACAATATTTCTGCAACAGAGACCGCAATAAAAATACCAACAGTAATGATTCTAGAATTTGAACTCACAACTACAATAATATGAACAATCATTAACATAGATAATCATTAGATCCCATAATTAAATTATAAGCAATAAACAATAAACATTAAATAGATTCATGTTGCAGCCTATCATGGTCTCAAATTGGCACAAACTAAAGGTTATAGGAAAGTTTGGTTGGAGGGGGACTCTCTGAATATCATAAATAATTTGAAAAATTGCATGCCCCCCTCTTGGACTATTAAGTCTTTGAGAAGGGATTCGATAGATATTTTGAATTCCTTGGTGAGTTTTATATATCACACATCCTAAGAGAAGGTAATGGGTTAGCAAACATTTTCGCTAACATTGGTGTTAAAGAATTTAGGGAGTGGGGTCTGAATGACCCTCTTCCTATAGAGGTTATTGCTACCATGAACCATGATTGCTGATTTTTATTTGATCATCTTCTCATTATGGTTGGTGGCATGCACGCCTTTCTTCACGTGGCTGATTGTGATGAGAAGGGATGGTGTGCAAGATTTGAATCAAGAGATTAGTACGAGAGCTGGGTGCCGTAGGAAACAAAACTCTATGGTAATTATTATCCCCTGCTCCTACTTTGGCCTCACATGGATTCTAGGTGGTCTTTGTATTGTTTTCCAAAGTCTTCTTTATTTTGTGCTTGGAGCCCTCAAGTTGGTTACTACTAATTGTGGCGAGATGGGTGATAGAAATCATGTTGAACCCTCCTCATGTGAAGCTGCTAGGAAGAGGAAGGAGGTTTGGCAAGTGCTGGAAAAGGGAGGGTTAACACCCTACTTGGAGAACCTTCATGGTAATAATCCTCAGGTAATAGATATTTTTATTAAAGGATAGAATAACAGAGTTCTTAAGCTGTATGGGACAAAATTTGAGGTTAATGAAGAATTTATTGCTGGTATAACTAGTCTAGCTATGGATTACATGAAAGTCTTTAGGGATAAGAAGGAGGCACAAACCGCTATGAAAATATTTTTCAAAGATGATGAAGAGAAGGATTTGAGGCCTGGAAGGAGTGGTGGATATTAGAGAGGTTCTCTTAGGGCATTATGGGGGATGTTGTGGAGGAGATAATGCACTATATTATGTTGGAAGGACATTTTTCAGCGGTTAATGCTTAACACTTCATCCTGCTTAATCACTTTTGACATAAGAAGAGGGTCTCTTTCTCGTTCTATCTTCTGATGTCTCTTGATTAAGGTATTAAGGATCATAAGAAAAACCTAAAAAATATTGTCTTGCATGTAGGGTTAATTCTTCTCATCTCTGATTATGTGAAGACTTTGAGTTTGCTAAACCTATGGTCACCCTGAAGGGTAAACAATCCAAACTTGCTGAGGAGTATGAGATTATTTTTGAAGAGGAGCCGACCAGTAAAAAAGTCAAGAAAAGGAAATTGATTTTGGAAAAAGAGTCCAAGTTGGAGGAGGATGCAGACTACATTCCTGATTCTCTAGCTTCTTTGGAGGGGGTTCCACATTCCCTTGCTATGGGAAAGAAGAAAAAAGGGGTTCCATATGCTACTGAGGGTTATTTAACTTGTAGCAAAGAAGTTGCTGTTGATGTGCTGAGAAGGGGTCCGAAGGTGAAGAATGAATTGTATGGGGAGGCCTCCTCGCCGCCCCTGATTGCTAAGTAGAAGAAGGTTTTGGGGGAAGGAAGTGAGAAGAAAAGGGTTTTGAGGTATGCGAGCCAAATTCTAGAAAAGGACCTTCCTCTTACTAGTGCAGGCTTGTTGATGTTTCTTCGAGTGTTATGCAGCTAAAAGATAAGTCTTGGGAAGGTGTTGTTGCTGTGGATACCCAAGATGTGGAATTGGAGAGGATCAAGAAGAGAAAGGCAGTGGTGGAGGAAATTCTGAGCTCCATCCGCAAACTCAAGTCTCCGATTGCTATTGACAAAGGTAAGGTCACTCCTACTAGTAAGGATAGGGTTAGTTCCTCTGAGGAGGAAGATGCTTTGGGAAAAGGGGTTTTCAAGATTGATAGAGAAGATTTGTCTAATGTACTTGGACTTGCTCGTGAGGGGTCCATTGTCTTGTTTAAGATTTTTAAATGGTTTTTTCATGAACTCAATAAAACTAATGTCAAATTCAGGGGTGTGGTTAGTAAGGCTGAGGGGTCCTTTGTCCAGAATCAAATTGATGAGTTGTTTGACTCCTTAAATACTGTGGCGGACATTGTTGCAGAGGAAACTCTCAAAATGAAACATAATCTTGAAGGAAGAATCCTCATCCTTGAGGATCAAATGGTGAAAATCTGGGATATTGTTATGAGGGGAGGGGAGGTGCATAAATCTGCTGGTAAATTTGAGTCTACTGCTGTTACTCCCCTTGTGGTTAGTGCTAAGAAGCGTAAGGATAGTACTCATGCTGTAGAGGTTGTTGTTGCTAGTAATTTGATGGAGGAGGAAAATGTTGCTGGGAAGGGTGGTGAGAAAGGTATTGTTTTGATTTTAGAGGTAAATATGGATGGACTTGGAGCTAGGACTAGGAACAAAACTAAAGCTCAGGTTGGGGCATCTGGGAAGGATATTTCTAATGTTTGTGATGATGCACAAAAGGTTATGGCTAGCAACGTGGAGGAGGCAAATATTCTGAAAAGCATGTAGTGCTATTGGTGGGATCCTCCTTTTTGGATATCTTTTTGCTGATGGGTCATTGTAGTTGGGCTATTTTTTGGCTTAATGTTGTTTTCTTTTATTTCAGCTACTTTATGATGTAAGGGTTTCAGGGCCCCTTCAAAACCCGTATTTTACCTCTAATAAAAAACATTAAATAGATTCACAAAATAACATAAATAAACACATTGTTGAAAATAACCACACTGCTGGAAATAAACACACTTACTACAAAAACTACAAAATCACCAAGCATTCCAAGAAGGGGACGCACTTCCTCCTCAGTCTGCTTGGTGCTAAAATGGAATTCCTTTACACTAGTTGAGTCACATGAATATTTTGTTTTAAATTTATAAAAAATAATACAAAGTCTATATCTTTTCTTCTCATGTAGCTCATATTTATAAGAAAAATGTGTGCAAGCTATTCCTATTTTTATGCCAGTTTGCTATTATTTTGTGGCTGATATTTAGCTATTTGATTTGTTGAAACAACTCACCCTAAATTGTAGGAGCTTGTGTAGCTCATTAAATTACAATCAATAAAATAGAATATTATTTTCAATGTGAGGAAATTCTCATAAAAAATGAATAATAATTGGTTATAACTAAATAACCAAAGTATTTTATGAGAAAATAATTATATGGGTGGAATTAATTTGCTAATATGTGTACCCATTGGCGACAAGAAGTCTGTATTCTTCTCCTCCAATCAGTATGCTACAAGATATATTTTCTTAACATAATAGAAGCAAATACTAGTAAATACAATCTAATAATTATAATTCACAAGTATTTTATCTAAAAACTAAATTAAAAATTACTTATTTATATTTAACCATAAGCAACAAAAGGTGGTAAAATGGTACATGATAATGTATGTAAATGGAATATGGAAATGGGTTAAATGGTATAGGAAAAAGGATAAAATATGGTATAAAATGGAGCATGAATGGAACTCATCACCCACATTCATATAGTTGATCTATCAGGAATTTTTATCTCAATTCTTGTATCACCGCTACCACATGTAACTATACATCTCAATTTAAGAATCTCAATAATGAGATCCCACCTTCTTCTAAACATGAAAAGCACTATGCAAAAGGCTTTCAAATACTATCAAAACATGGATATTGTAGAAGTGGTCTTGGGTTAATGTAGAAGGGAATATAATTCCCTCTATAGCCCACCTTGCACCTTTTCACTATGGGATTGGATTATAGATCTGTCATCCACAAAAACCCTCTTTTTGAATTGTGAAATGGTTTTTTCTTATTTCTATATCCTTCCAATTTTTGTCTTCCCTTTTTTATTATTTGCAGAAGTGTTCAAGATAATGTAAGGTCGATAAGGAAGATGGGAAATACGCCACAGGGTGGCTGCACGACTTTCCCTTATCATTTTTCTTTTCGAAGGAGCACCCAAGAAATGTGTCGGTATGACATAGATTCGCTGCAAAAACATTCTTTGGAAAGCATAAGTTTCCGACCGCGTGACGTGTCATCTCTCTATCAAAGGAGGACTATATATTTTAAAGTAATATCTTTTAAAGATTGACAATACTTTTTGGTTTCTCTTTGCTTGTTTCTCAAGACAAAAGCTTCTAGTCAATGCTTCAAGATGATGTGATTAGTCAGCAGGATTCTTTTGTTGAACTATTGTTTTTAAGATTTGATTGGGTATTGGCTTCTCTTTAAAAATATCTAAAAGACATTAATGTAGTAGTTGAAAAGTTAATGCAAAGATCTTTTGCGACCTAACCAAGGGCTTACAAATCAGATCGTGAGCTATCAGGTATCGACATCTAGCAACAATTACTTCTGAGCTATGGCAACGTTCTTTCTTTAATGACTATATAAGGAAGGCGACTACACCAAAAGAAAAAGGATTTTTTCTAGGAGGAACTATTTTTTGTCAAAAGAAGTGTTTCTTTTTAGTTTTCTTAAAGTTTTAAGAACTATTTTTTCAGAAGCAAGTTACAAAATTACTTTATTCTAGAAAATTATATCTATTAAGGTTTAAACTATTGTCGAATTGGCATCTGAACTTTGTTTTGAAGTTTAGTTTTAATTAGAGTACGAACTATTGAGGGGAATTTATTGAGACTGTGCATGTATGGCCTTTTTCAAGCTTTCTTTCTTTATATTATCATTTTGAATCAAACACTGTGTCTTGCAAGCTATATTCTAGTAGTTTAAATAGCAGATTTCTATGCTTTATGCTTGTGCTTTGGAATAAAATTTTAGGAGAATTGGACTGTCATTGGAATTTTCTATTTTCCTTAAAGTCGTTATTCTTTTGTGCTATGCTGTATTAGGAGACAAAGTTCTTATAATTTTTAAAATTTTGTTCTTTTACTCTAAGGAATCTTTATGTTTGATCAAACCTCAATGAACACTTCCTATAGAAAGATTTGAAAGTCTACACCATGCTTAAAGTTAGCCTTTGCTATTCGTTCTCTTTCCAACAATGAGGGGTTCTGGTGTTTTGTGTCCTTTATATCAATCATAGTAATAATTGAGGTTTGAAATGTTGTAAAAGCTTTATCGCATCGCCTTTTATGTTTTATATTTACATTTCCTTTCTCCCTTATCTTAAAACCTCAAAAGAAGAGTTGAATTTCTATAAAAAACCTAAGGTATTCAGTGAGACGCAATTTGTCCCCCACTCGCTGAATTTCCCATAAGACTGTTGGAGAGGCGCAAGCTTTAATGATCAACAGTTAGTTTTCTAGCACGCTTGGTGGGACAAATTTTTTTCCAAACACCTGATTAGAAGTCAGAAATATTTCTTAAATCATGCTAAGGAAGGAAATTGAAAGTTTCATGCCTAGAGTCCAAACGAGAGCATCCTCGAGAGGTCATTTCTAGTACTCTCAGTTACCTACCTCAAATCCTAGAAGGAGAAGAAATACATGTTCTGTATCACCTGTAAGGAGTAATAGGGCGAGAATTCAGAGCCCATTATCTAGAGCCTTATTTACTCCACCTAGAGGCTCAAATTTCCAGATAAGATTGCCTATATATTTGATTCATAGGAATCTTTTCCTCATGGCTCAAGTACCTCCTCCTACTCCTAGAAATTTCATAACATGGGACAATGGTAGCCCACTACAACCACCCACACCCCCATATGTATGGCCTACTATACCTACTAATGCCCTCAAGGCTATTCCATAGTTTTTTAGAGAAGAATTTAAAACCCCTTCTGAACACCTTCAGGATATAGCGGAGGTATGTAGGGTGCATAACATAGCAGAAGAAAACGTTGCTCTAAGGCTGTTAGCCACATATTTTAAAGGAAAGGCCCAATATTGGTATCAATCTTTGGTCTCGGGTTCTATCATCTCATGGGACTAGCTCGGAGGATGCTTGTTCGAATGTTTTTTGGAAAAAGGAGACTACTCCTCACTATTACATCAATTAATTACCATTAAAAGGGCTCTGAGAGAAGCCATGAGCGACTTCAACAATAGGTTTGATAAAAATTGGTGGAGATTCCCTTGACTTCTTGCCCCCTAGCTGCAATGACATTCGTGTTTTATCTAAACGCTATCAATTCAGACATCATAGTTATGATAACTTCCATGGGGGTAGATATCTTGCCCGATGCTTATGAGTTGGCAGTGCAAGCGAAAAATATTTTGATTGATGCTGGGAAACTCCCACCTTGACCTCCTATGCCTATGTTTTCAAAACCCTCCAAAACGATACAAGAAGGAGCATATTCAAATACACCCGCTATATAAAGTAGTGCTTTAGATACACCCCAGTCTATGTATATGTATCCTTCCGCACAAAGCAACGTGTTAGGCTCAAGTTCAGTCATGACTGACATTAATGACATGAAGAATCTCAAGTAGACTCTTGTTAATGAATTGGTCATTCTCAAAGGACAATAGGTAATGCCTTCGAAGGTGAACACTCAGACCTACGGTGGAAGCAAGCTCCCTTATCAACAAAAGTCATACCAAGGTTTTTCTCGGGGAGGAAGCCAACAGACGACATTCACAAACCAGATAGTTCCAGTCACCATGCCACTTCAAACGGTAAAAGGAAATTAAAGCAAATAATTGATCCTAGGCCAGAATAATTTGGCAGAAGAGGGTGACGCATGGTGCCTGATCTGCAGTGATGGTCATTTCTCGTAGAATTGCCCAAAGGGAAATATGTGAAAATGGATGGTGGAACAAAGAAGCAAAGGCCCACCTTGAATAAGGACAAATGTGGCTCATCTGAAATGGAGAGGGCTCATTTCCAAGAATAATTTCAAGGGATTTACTTGGAACAAGAAGCAAACATAACACCTGATCAAGCATTATTCTTGTGGTTGGAGGAAGAAGATGCAGTGTATGCAAACAAAGCTCAGACAACTGGCGTTTCATCGGTATAGTCTGATTACAACATGAGATCTTAAAGAAGGCTCACAGGGGAATATGTAGAACAAGCCCTGCCACATCAGTAGCCATGACAACTGTCCCCCCCAGAGAGGCAGGCTTCACCACCCATCATCCAACCTTGTTCGTAGCCACATAATGCACCATCATCAGAAAAGGAGGCAAATAAAGCACTAGACCCAATGATGATATAATGTTCTCTCCCAAAGACAAAAGAGATACCACCGTTTAAGCCAAAGGCCCAAGCAGTTGGGATGCTTCACGTAGTGGAGCAATTGAAGAAGGAACCTACCAATGTGTCATTATGGGACATCATATCAATTCCCGAGCAGAAAACCCTACTTCAGGAAACATTAAATGTGGAAGGGAAAAGTTTGTAGGTGAGCACGACTCAGTTGAACAATCAGAGGGAAAATGATAGATTCGTGCTTCCCCCTCAGATTTTGAAAGCAATGGCTTATACAAATAACGTGAGTAATGTTAAGGAGAAAGAGGTAAGCAGGAGAAAGCCCACGCCTTTCTTTTTAATGCTTATAGTAGGAGACAAATTGTTGCTTAATAATATGATTGATTCGGGGGCTAGCAAGACTGTTATACCAAAACAAGTGGCAAATGATTTAAGGCTTAAGTATGAACCCCTTGAAAGGGGAATCATGCAGCTAGATAGAAAAAAGGTCCCGCCCATTGGTCAGATAAAAGACCTGTCTCTGACCCTTTTCTCCTGCCCGAGCCAAATAGTCACTCAGGAAGTGGTAGTAATAGACATTCCACCAGTTTTCAAGATGTGTCTATCAAGGGATTTCACCGCCAAACTTGGTGGATATCTAGCACTTGATTGGTCCCACTTGATTTTAAGGACTAAGCAAGGAGCAAAGATGAAGATTCTTTTAGAGCCATTGCATCTCGAACATATTGTAGACAATGCGTTCCTATGCTTTGAAGCCACACATAATACTATATCTCAACAGGAGAAATATTGTGTTGAAATGCTAGAGGATGAAGAGGATACAAGTGAGAAAACTCCTGAAGAAGTGTTGCTTAACCAATTCATTGATTCTGATCCATTCGACAACTTCCATGCAATCGGGCTCGACACTCATGTAATTTTTAATGACGATCAATTTTTTTGAAACTAGTGAAGGACGAGGAGAAATCTGATGACCTGTCTGATAATCGACTATGGACTCTTTTTTTTTAGGGTGCAAAGTGTAAGGCCAACGCCGGTGTGGGTGTCCATTTTCTCTCTCTAATGGGATTCGAGACACTCAAAGCTTACCATTTCATGTTCTCATGTTTGAATAATGATGCTGAATATGAGGTCTCAGTTCATGGCCTAAACCTTGCACAAAGAATGAGTATAAAGAGAATACAAGTTTTCAGAGATTCAGAGCTACTAGTGGTGAGCTAGGTTCATGGTCAAGCAACAACAAAGAATACCCGAATGAGGTCATACAAACACCGAGTCTGGGACTTGATTGATAATTTCAAAGCCTTCAACATACAAGTTATCCCCCGATCCTAGAACAACATATCTGATCAAATGGCATCAGTTGGGTCGCAATTTGAACCGGCTTCCAACTCAACTAGACAAAATGTAGTTCAGGTCATTGTCCAACCCTCAATTCTGGATAATGACGAGAATTGATAGGTTTTCAATCATGATACTTAGATAGCTACCTTCATACAAAAGGGAGGAATGATTCCTGACACTCCAACCCTAGGAACATAATTCTCTGATGGGTAGGTCATCCAATTAAAAGGGAATAAGCTTCCGAGAGGATTGATTCCCTTGAGAATCTTTTTGACTATGAAGATGCAAGAAATGACAAATGAAGGTTCATGGCAGACGAGAGAGATTATGAAGAACTTGATGTCGGGAGTGGCAAAGGTTGAAAGTCAAAAAAAGGTTCTGACTAAAGATAAAGAAAGACTAGGGGATATATGTTATGAATACAATGGAGTTATGGCCTGGACTTATGATGACCTTAGAGGTTACGAACTTGGTATAATTCAACATACCATTGACTTGGAGGACGGGTCTAAACATGTCCGATAAAAGCAAAGGCCTGTCAACCTAAAGGTTGAGGCATTAATGGAACAAGAGCTTACCAAGTTGGTGAAGTCCAAGATAATATATCCAATCAAACATTCTACCTGGGTGTCAAACCTGGTACCTGTCTGAAAGAAGAACGGTGATATCAGACTCTAAGTCAATTTTCGAGATCTAAATAAAGCATCACTTAAGGACCATTACCCCTTGCCTTCAATGGAGAAAATTTTGTAGACAATAGTTGGGTTTGAAATGTTCTCACTACTTGACATTTTTTTAGGATATAACCAGGTATATGTGAAGGAGAGTGATCAACACAAAACAATGTTTACCACTAAGTGGGGAACGTTTGCATATGCTAAGATGCCATTTGGCTTGTCAAATGCTGGCACAACCTTTCAACAAGCAATGGATATCACCTTCAAAGGTTTAATTAACCTGGTCATTCTGATATATCTAGATGACTTAATAGTATTTTCAAAATCAAAAGATGATCACTTTAACCACCTAGAAAAGGTTTTCCAAAAATGTCAGCAGTTCAGGATTTCTCTGAATCCAAAAAATGTGTCTTCGGGGTGCCTCAAGGTAAGCTACTTGGCTTTATAGTCTCAAAAGAGGGGATATCAATAGATCCTAAAAGGGTTAGGTCCATAATGGAATTACCTCTTCCAGTGAACCAAAAGGGACTCCAGTCATTCCTGGGGAAGATCAATTTCATCAGCAGGTTCATTTTTGACTTCGCTATTATTGTAAGGCCTATCACACTAATGCTTAAAAAGAATTTACCATTCAAATAGACCTCAAAAGGGAAAGAGGCTTTCGAGCAAATAAAGATAGCAATTTTTGCTACTCCGGTCTTAGCTAATCTATATTTTTCCAAGGATTTCCTACTCTATGTGTATAGTGGTCAGGATACCATAAATTCAATACTCACTCAGAAAGGTGATCAAAATGAAGGAGAATATCTTGTCGCATTCCATTCTAGAACTTTGAAAGGGTATGAGATGAGGTACAACTTTGTGGAAAAACAAGCTTTTGCCATAGTGAAGAGTTTGAAGAAATTCTGACACTTGGTGTTGGCCAATAACCTCATAGCACATCCGAGTGTGTGGGAGTATATCACTAAGAGTGAGATCACTAGAAAAATAGCAAACTAGATCACTAAGATCCTAGAGTATGATGTAGATATTCGACCAACTAAGCTGATCCATGGAAGAGGCTTGTGTGAATATATTGCACAAGAAACGAGTCGTGCGACCGAAAGGGAGATCGATTGAGTGTACTTGAATCAATTTGAGTTCAACGAATCTTGGGTTGTTGATCAAACATGGCACATGCAAAAAGGATATTACCCAACTAGTCTACTGTCTAATAAAAGGAGGTAATATCGACTGCAAGGTGCAAGGTATGTACTAATTGAAGATGTACTTTTTAAAAGGAATTATGATGGTATGCTACTCCGATGTCTTGACACCCTATAGGCAGAGAGGGGTCTTAACGAATTTAACCATAGTATTGGCATTTTTTTGCCAAGATCACCGCTTTGAAATAATGAGGGAAGGATATTATTGGTCCTCTATGTTTACTGAAGCACATCATCTAGTATAGAGGTGTACTCAGTGCCAATTTTTTGTTGGCAAAAGGAGGAATGCCGCTCAACCCCTGAGCCCAATTGTAATTGAGGAACCCTTTGCCTAGTGGGGTTTGGATTTTATTGGTATGATAAACGCTATTTCCAGTACCAGACATAAGTGGATCCTCACGGTGACTGATTACTTTACAAGGTGGGTGGAAGCCATAGCCCTAAAGAATGCGACAGAAGGAGAAATTGTTAATTTCCTAGAAGAACTAGTGACCAGATTTGGGCTACCCAAAACCATCATATTTGACAATGCTCGAGCTTTTGTTGGGTTAGAGATGCTAGATTTTTCTATTCGGCATGGAATTTTCTTAAAAATTCTTCAAATTACTATCCACAAGGGAACGGGCTAGCAGAGTCCACCAACAAAAACCTAATTAGGTTAATTAAACACATTGGGTCAGAGCAGAAAAGAGATTGGCACAAGCATCTATGAGTATCTTTGTGGGTGAATTGAATTACCCCAAAGAAGATTTTGAAAACTTTTCCTTGTGAGTTGGTGTACGAAAAAGAGGTAGTAATGTCCATTTCTATAGAAATCCCTTCTCTACAACTGCTAAAGGCCTTAGAAGTTGAAGAGAATGGCGGAATGGAAGTGCGACTAGTAGAACTCCTCAAATTGGAAGAAGAAAGAGAAAAGGCCCATGGAGCCATGATCAACCTTCAACAGGTGGTCAAGTGATGGTTTGAAAAAAAGGCCTCTAGTCCAGAATTCAAGGGAGGGACCTTAATGCTAAAATATGATGAACGTATTGTAAAACCAGGACAACACACAAAATTTGAAGCACTGTGGAAGGGACCCTTCTGAATCAGTGCATGTACAGAAAAGAATGCATATGAACTTGAAGATCTGGAAGGCAATGCTTTAGGTATACCGGTGAACGATATTTATCAAAATATTTTCCATTAGAATGCATAGTTCTTTGAAAAATTTAATAGTTATGTATCATATATGTAAAATTTTGTAATTATTTCAAAGTTTTTTAGAATAAAACCTAGGAGGGACACTAAGAAATAATTAGCTTGTATTATATTTATCGAGAATTCCACATATATGCAAGCCCAAGGCTCAAATTCAAACATGAGACTCTCTTGAGCGAGCCCAAGGGGATTTACAAAGCAAAAGATAAAGAAGGAAGGAGTAACGTGCAAAAGTAGTCCGAAGGTGCCCTTGGCCATCACCCAGGAATGAGAGAAGACTCGCTATTAGGCCTTATTTCTTTTTCTTTCTTTCTCTTCTTCTCTATTTGGTTGCAAAAGGAGGGCCGAAGAACACGATGGACACGAACACAGGCCCAAAGCCTACTCATTACTACTTTGCACCAGGAAGTTGAAGTGTTTTCTCCAGGACATTCCTATAACCCGCTCCACACCGTACTCATGAAGTAGAAAAATGGCCGCCCACTGTGAAGAATATCGATGTGTCGCAACATCCATAGTGCATAAATTAGAGAGAAAGGGTAGCCAGGGAACATCTATACCGAAGTCCACATGCCTCCAAAGGTCCATGGCGCTCGGGATGCCAACACTAGGGATGGCTACTTGCACTATTTCTCCAAGCCCTTCCATTAGTGAGGTGTCAAACATCTCTCGACATAGCTCAATTATCATAGGTTTGGACACATTCAGGTCCAAAAGTGAGGCCACAAAGCGAGAAAGCACATTGCAGTTACTCTGAAGCTGGTTCTCATCATAAACGAAGTTAGTACCCACCACCCATTTGAACGTAGTCATGATGAGTGGGTCACATTTCTTGACCAACCGTTTGATTCAGTCATAGTAATTTCTCCCGCAAAGCTGTATTGCGACCTTTGTGGAAGGAGCCGAATAGGGGTCCCCAAGCCAACATACATTTTGGTAAAGTGGAAAATTATAGCAGAATGGAAAGAAAGTAGATAGAAGGCCAACTAAGTTAGAGAGCTTTATGTTTGAATGAATGTTGCAAAAGGTGGCGTGACTATATATAGAAAAGGCTGACCAACAAAATTAATCAAAGGAATACCTATTTTTGGTTGGACAACAATGGGAAAAATTGAGGTAGAACGAACCAAGGTAGATAAATCATATGGAGGATCCCATAGAATATCTTAAGAAATAAATTGGGGCATTGGGAGTAAATTCTCTAGCGCGCTGATTATTGACATGTGTCCATCACCGTCATCAGTGTCAACTATCCCATTAATGAGAAAAGACAGGGTTAACGCATTTTAAAAGAAAAATCTCTAGTAGAATAATGGTTACATTTTTCAAGGGTACTTTGGACCACTTCAGCACATTTGGTGTGATGGAAGCATGCTTCTCGAGGCAATATTTCTTTTTAATTAAGAGGCAGCGAAAGGAAAGTACTAATTTCATCCTCATAACATTTTTGGCATTCCCAAGGGATATAGATCTTTAGTCGACATGTATCATCCCAGTGGCATCATTTAATAACCCAATAGTAATAACACAAACTTGAGTACATTTATCGAAAAAATCATTGATTATGCTCAAAAGTATATTTTTCTTTTGAGGGAAAAAGGTCACTGATGTTATCCCTAAGAGTTTCTTTGGAACTTTTGATACAGTCATGGCAGAACCCTCAACTTCTTGAAGACATGCTACAATGTCAAGCCAATGACCTGGTTATGCCAATATTTTTGGGAAGAAGTCTTTCGCCAATGCCCCAACTATAGAGGAATGACCTTTCGAGTGCTGCAAGAAGGTACCCGTGGATAAGCTTGTGAAAAGAGAAGTAGTACAAGATATCACCGACAATGTTTTTGATCCCAATTTGTTAGTTAGCCCTAAATGCCTCAGGGAACATGCGTTTCAGAGGAAGGAAAAGTATGGGACATCTGAGAGCTTTGCGCTTCAATTATGGGATTGCAGTTTTCCTTAGTTCATGTTGCCCGCTGTACATCCATTCCTTGAATTGGTTGATGCATGTTCTAGGAAATTTTATGAGGTAACAGGGGTTATCCAAAGTGGTAGGATTAGGGTTTCCATTTTTTCTCAAGCCATACGAGATATGCTATGTATCCCTATGGCCTGGAACTCAGAGCTATTCAGTGAAGAAAAGATGGATCTTTTCATGGAAGAAAAGGCTAGAAGAACAAACTTTTATGAAGAAACAAGGGAACAACCAGATAAAGGTCATGTCCCTTTCCCTCTATCATATGATATATTCAAGAGGGACACTCAGGTGGTATTTTCGATGTTGGCTTGGGTATTTGGTCTTGACAACGACGCATAGGTTCTTCCCTTTCAGTTCGGCTTGTATTTTGAGCTAAAGAGAGAAAAAATATAGAGGTACTATGATTTTGCCGATGTGATAACTGGGAACATGTTGGACCAGCTAAAAAATTATGGGACTGATTCTAAATTCAGGTACCCTTCCTTCTTAGCTCATTTAATTTTGCATCAAAATTTTGAATATTTTGGGAAAAATGTGCCAGTGTCTAGGTTGGACGAAAGGAACTATCTTCAATCAGTTTCTGTATGGATTACTTTTTGAGGCCCATACTCTAGGAATTGTTACCCTGCCCTATGAGGCATTTCTCTCTTGAGGTTTTACAATGGATAAGGATCTCACAAAACCCAGTGGACTACTTCCTGGGTGCGGATTTCACATTGATTAGATTTCATGGTTTTCCCAACGAGTCTTTTCAAATCCCCAAGTTTGTAATAGACAATTTTTTTGCGCTGGAAGCATGCTGCTAGTTGACCATTGTTGACAAAATCTACAACACAGGAAGAAACAAGGCGAAGTTGTATCCCCTCCCTCTCAATATTGCTAACAGTCAGGTATCGCTTACAAAATGATTTTGTCAAGAGGAGCTCAAGAATATATTAGCGGCTTTGGACTTGGTCATCATTTGTGATAAGTGAGACTATAATCCAAGGGAAATTTATAGCATGAAGCATGAGGAGCGGGAATACTTTGAAAGAAGGAAGAATGTGACTCAAGAAAGTGTGCAGGTATACATCGACTTGAAGCATATTCCTTTCAAGCGACCAAAATGGCTAAGTTTCTATATGCCGAAGGTCCAGTATGACAGGAACCTCCCAATAAATAAGTCCATTAACACATAGCTAAAGAAGAGGGGATGGTCGGAAAGGAAGAAGGAAAATTTCTAGAGGTTTCGACAGGAGTTGCATCATCCCAACCTTCTTGTCGGACAATTCCCACAAGATGAGGAATTTGAGTATTTTTATGATAAAGAGACCAACTTTGACGACAATAATCTAGAAACTAGCCATGAAATCGATGCAGAACAAGTTCCGTGATAGAACCACCAACCTCGAGAATTTGGTGGTCAAAAATATTTGAGACAAAAGGATTCATGGGCTCCATCCGCCTCTAGTGCCCAAAGTAAAGGAAAGAAACCTCGATGGTCCACAAGAGTGTCATCCATTGCAGTTGCTGAGGGTCAATTTTCGGAGGGGTCGGTGGTTAGAAGAATAGAGCATGTTAGTTATGGCTAGGAGAAAAGAAGGTGGGTTGAAGGGTTAGGCATATCTGAAACGCCAACCCGAGGTGAAGAAGAAGTGGAGTATGCTTTCCAGGATGTGTCGACCACCATGGTTCGGGTAAGTTTTATTCCTTCTCTTCTTATTTCTACATCTTTGATTACCTCCTCTCCTCCTCCCTTGGGAAGGAATTCTCCATCCACGAATCCTGATTTAGTAATCCTAAATGCATCTTTCCCTTCTCGGAATGAAATTCTTGAGATTACCTCGCACTCTGAGTGAGCAACATTTGTTTTGATCACTGCTGAATTTTATTCGCCCTATTAAGGGCCCCTCTTGAAAGAGCTGAAGCATTCATATTAACCCCCACTCCTGGTTCGAAAAATTCTGAGTAAACACCTTTCCACCCGCCCATGTCTTTGTTTACCTTCACTAGAAAATCCCTTGCCCAGTCTCAGTTGGGTGTAGCACCCTTTTGCATGATAACACTCCCTTTCGCCTCTCCCCATACCCATACATTTGAAGTCTCCCCCTCCGTTACCTTTTTTAGTTTCCCTCCTGGTGCCCCTATTGGAGCACAAAACATCAATGTTCCTTAAACTCTCCAAGATCATTTCAATGCAACAAAGATGGCTCGATGAAATGCTAAACATAGGCGGCTTATGAAAAATGCTGAGTTGCTAGCTGCTAAGAAGATCAAGGCTTATTACAATGAGGAGTGAAATTCTCTTTTGATCAGTACCATGACACCGCTTGTGGCTAAGCCTGAAGGGCAGATGCAGCTGGAAGATTATGACATCTGGACAATGGGCCTAGATCTAACTGAAACACATCCACGTGACAAGGTGGTCTTAGCTAAGACCACCCAATAGGTGGTATATTCAGACTATGAAAAGCTAGGTAGAAAGTTAAAAAAGTGTGAGAAAGAGTTGGTAAATGTAAGGGAAATAATGGGAAGATTGCAAACGGAGCTCAAGGCTAAGGATGTTGAGTTGGCTCGCATGATACAAGTTCAAAGTAAACAAGGGGAAGACTCAAGATTGCTTGGAGAAGCACAAAGCTAGCAAGTTTGGCTACATGCCGAAATTGAAAGATTAAAAGCTAATCTTTCCTTCTAGCATTAGACCAATGCGAGGTATAGAAGTACTCAAGAAAATTTACAAAATGAGCTGGGTAATGTCCGATCTTAGTTTTTCAATGCTGTTTGGAAGGCACAAGCGGACATAGAAAAATTGAAGCTAGAAAAACAAGAGGCCATGTCCACATTGTAGACCCATGATTTAGAGGTATGAAGGATAAGCTTTGAACTAGCAGACACTCTCAAGGAAAATGGTCGAATAGAGGAAAATGGAAAAACTAAGGAGACTCAGCTCAATCAAGAGCTAGTTGCCGCTCAAGAGACCAGGTCTCTCCCACTACTAAAAAGACTGGTATCTTCGCATTGGGACAAGATTGCAGTTGTCGTTCTTGTTCTTAGGCCTATTTTTCAATTCTTGAAGGATGTCTAGGAAATAAATGGAAAAATTGGATCAACAACTGATCATGTTTTGTAGATATGTGACTCTCGAGTGGTAGAGTCACAAAGTTTCATTTCCAGACTTTGTGTGGCTTTCAACGAAGTTTTAAAAGATGTTGGAATTTTTGACCAAAGAATCGCCTATATCAAGGCCAGTGAAATTGTCAACTCCCAGAAGGTTTCTAAAAAGTGTAAAGATTGCCAGATGGTGTTGGCAAGGAGAGTTGAAGAGATAAAAAAGAACTTTAATGTTTTGATCAACTACGGATTACCTCCCCTGTTTTCCCTCGAAGGAAATGTGTAAACAATGGAGCAAATTATAGAGGCTTTCAAATACAAGGACCAGACTGCTACTAAAATCCCAAGTTCAAGTACGGTGCGTACAGTTAATGAGGTTGAGTGTGAGATTTTTCACCTTTCTTGCCTTTATCATTACCTTGGAGTGGTTACTACCAGATGGGGGGTCATGTCTTTCAAAGAAGTTTTCCAGCTTGATCAAGCCTACAGGCTCATCTGTAGTATGTCTTTACCCACTAAGGAAGAATGGTAGGCGCAACATTCCTCCTTCTTCAAACTTCAGGCATTCCCAAAGAGTTGGGTTCATACCTCTGTGAGCAAAGGCCCTTGTGAGTCGCTAGAACTGTGAAGTGGTTTTTTCTTATTGCCCTAGCCTTTCAGTTTTCGGCTTCTTTTGGATTCCCTTTTTATTATTTGTAGAAGTGTTCGGGATAATGTAAGGCCGGTAAGGAAGATGGGCAATACGCCATGCGGTGGCTGCACGACTTTCCCTTATCATTTTTCTTTTCGGAGGAGCACCCAAGACACGTGTCAGGATGATGAAGATTCACTGCAAAAACATTCTTCGAAAAGCATAAGTTTTTGACCTCGCGACGTGTCATCTCTCTATCAAAGGAGGACTATATCTTTTAAAGATTGACAACACTTGCTGGTTTCTCTTTGCTTGTTTCTCGGGACAAAAGCTTCTAGTCGATGATTTGAGATGTGATTAGTCAGCAGTCCATTCTTTTGCTGAACTATTATTTTTAAGATTTGATCGGGTATTGACCTCTATTTAAAAATATCTAAAAAACATTAATGCAGTAGCTGAAAATTTAATGCAACGATCTTTCATGACCTAACTAAGGGCTTACAAATCAAATCGCCAGCTATCAGGTATCAACATCTGGCAACAATTACTTCTGAGCTAAGGCGGTGTTCTTTCTTTAATGGCTATATAGGGAAGACGACAACACCAAAAGAAAAAAAGGATTTTTTCCAGGAGGAACTATTTTTTGTCAAAAGAAGTGTTTCTTTTTAGTTTTCTTAAAGTTCTAAGAACTTTTTTTTTAGAAGCAAGTTATAGAACTGCTTTATTCTGGAAAATTATATCTATTAAGGTTTAAACTATTATCGGATTGGGATCCGACCTTTGTTTCAAAGTTTATTTTTAATTAAAGTATGAACTATTGAGGGGAATTTATTGAGACTATGCATGTATGGCCTTTTTCAAGCTTTCTTTCTTTATATTATCATTTTGAATCAAACACTATGTCTTGCAAGCTATATTCTTGTAGTTTAAATAGCAAATTTCTATGCTTTATACTTGTGCTTTGGAATAGAATTTTAGGAGAATTGGACTATGTCATTGGACTTTTCTAGTTTCCTTAAAGTCGTTATTCTTTTGTGCTATGCTGTATTAGGAGACAAAGTTCTTATAATTTCTAAAATATTATTCTTTTACTCTAAGGAATCTTTATGTTTGATCAGACCTCAATGAACATTGCTTGCAGAAAGATTTGAAAGTATGCACTGTGCTTAAAGTTAGCCTTTGTTGTTCATTCTCTTTCCAACAATGAGGGGTTGTGGAGTTCTGTGTCCTTTATATCAATCATAGGAATAATTTGGGTTTGAAATGTTCTAAAAGCTTTGGTGCATCACCTTTTATGTTTTATATTTACATTTCCTTTCTCCCTTATCTCAAAACCCCAAAAGAAGAGCCAAATTTCTATAAAAAACCTGAGATATTCAGTGAGACACAATTTGTCCCCCATTCACTGAATTTCCCATAAGACTGTCAGAGAGGCGCAAGGTTTGATGATCAACATGAATCATTATCATGATGTCTCCATGATTTTTTCTAAACTAAAAAATCACCCACTGATTTTCCACCGATTTATTCAAACTAATTGGACTCTTGACATCGAGCCGATCCAATTTATTGCTCCACATTCTTTACCTATTACCTCCTCTATACTATTTTCCTCTATAAAGACATCACCATTAATTTCTTCTACACCACTTCCAAATAACCCCTCCTTTTTCTATTTAATCCACACATGGTGAAACATCTTACCCAAAAATTCCTAATATTCTTTAAAACATCTTTCCATACATAAGATATTTCCTACACATAATCCATTCCTACTATCCTTCTATGCTCAAGGACTTGATACAACATCTCATCAATACTTGTATTCTTAATCTCTCTACTTATGAGGTCATTCTTCCTTCCTCAAAAATTTACAAAGGACAATGAGGTTTCCCTTTGTCTCCTTGATTCTATATGCAAAATATTTTTCTTCATTTATGTACCATCTCTATCTTAATGTAAAGACCCTTGTATTATGACATTGAGGTTACCTCTATTATTTTAATTCATAATCCATGATATTGAGATTACCTATATATTTCTCTCCTTTTCTTCCTTGTACTTTCTTATGTGCCTTTAGGCTTCTCTTCATCTATTGTGTTGTTACTCACTATACGACACTTGTGTATGTTGTCATATTATGGGGAGAGTTCAACTTCTAGTGTAATTCATTATCTTTAGTAACAATACAAATTCTCTTTTCCTATTTTCTAAATGTAGAAACAATCTATCTTTTTTTGTATTATGGGGGAAACATATCATCAACCCTCTTTTGTCCTTAAAATCAATCACACGTGCTATCATATGTGATTATTGGAGGGTGGACATACCTACCCACCACTTACACATTTTCAAACACTTTCTTGGCCTTAGTCTCATTTATTGTGTTTTTCACTTATAAAAATTATGTGTTATGGCACATTTTTGTGTTTTTTGACATTTGTTGTGTAACTTTATGTGTTTTGTAATATAATTTGTGTTGTGAGTGTAGACACCTAAAATTGATACACCTTTATTTTAATGTATCACACGTTATTTCTTCTATAATTAATCATTTACATTTAATTGATTATTCAATTTTCCTTCCAAAATTAATTGAATAATATTTAATTATTATTTTAATTAATGAAACCACTTTTCATCTATTTTTCACCACTATTCACCCAATTCTATTTTTACCACCTAATCTATATTTCTACCTTTTTATATAGTTCACCTTAGATAAATAAGTTTAAAAATTTATTTACCTAAGCCTATCCCATCCCATCCTAAAAAAATAAATAAATTTTATATTTATTTAATTTACTTATTTTGTGTGCATTCTAGTAAGACAACTAACCAAATCAATTAGTCTCCCTAATCATTAGCAAATTTTTATCAATGATTGATCAATGTTTTATTATCTCAAGTACCCATGTGGGTACTCTTGTTATATCACTTGGGCACTTAAGGTAATTGAGGTATAGACGAGATCTCCAATTCCTTAAAATAAGTTACTTTGGGAATCTTAGCTCTCCACTTTCTCCAAGGTACATTCCTCACCTTTGATCCTCCTTGGATATAGGAATCCCATTTGACCTCCACTCCCAACATGCCACTTGGAGGGTTCTCAAGGCATGTGAGCCCTTGATCTTCCCAACACATCAAAGCCCTCCATTCACATTCCCAAAAATCTATAAACACATATTTATAACACAATATTGAATGGTAATGTTATGCTACCATTGTGAGCAGCTCACATATCCACCACAGATGGTGTACCACAGAGGCTTCAATGAAGGTATATTGCATGCACTTTTCTTGTATTTGAAGTCTTCTTATGGTTCAATTTTGAGTGTTCCATTTGAGTGTGAATTGAATAGGCTATCTTAGTTTAGCTTATTCTTTTATGCTTACATTCTCATGTACACAAGTTTCACTAATTGAAATGCTTGTCTCACAAGTCTTAGCTTGCGGGCATAGATTTATTGGTCAAAGAATATCATATATCCATTTGTATATCCTACAAAATGTTTTTGATTTTCTCACTTTCATTTCTATATTTTAGCTAGGCCTCTTCATGTAGTAAGACCACCCCACTAAAGTGGGCACAAAATGTAATGCTAAAAAGTGGATGATCTACAATTTTGATATTGTGTTCAACAACCACTTTAGTATTCATCTCCATAGCATGTCTTGGGGCTATTTCTCCTAGATCTAAGTGCCAATCTAACTTTTCTATATTGACTTTCTTACATTTGAACACTTCTTCATTTATTCATCACTTCTAATATCTTAACATCTGTGTGTCTTTTAAACATCTTATGATTACATTGACATCTCCACCATTATACTTTATCCCAAAAAATAAAAAAATACAACTCTTTTTACAAATAATAAATTTAATTAAAAACACTTTAATTTATTAAATTATAAAAACATCCTATTCTGAATTCCCCTTTGTTCTCTTATTTAAAATCATAAATCGAAACCACCACCAAAACTCAACAATATTTTAAAACAAAATATTGAACATTTTAGAAAATATCGTTCTCACCTAAAATCCAAGGAGATGAAGCCATTAGCACAAGCTCGCACCAGCTATGCAAATTAAATTAAGTTAAATATAAATGCTCAGAAATTGTAGAATTCGTTTTGAATCATCATAAAATCTAAGATTATATTATATTCGGAGGGATACCCATTCTTTTTTTTTTCTAACTGGGTCATATTGATAGTGGCTACATTCAAATAAGTTAAACTGATGAGTTTCGAATACGTTAGACTGGTGGAAATGGAATCGGATTTTTTTAATGGTACACTGTTAAAAATGAAATAAAATCTTAATTAAAGCGCACCATAATCACAGGTGATTTGGGATGAGTGATATAAGGAGATATGCTCAGCTCCTGCTCTCATCACCACAAGCTATGGCCAAGTCTCTGCACGCAGTCATGGTGCCATACCCTGCACAACAAGGATGTATCAATCCTTTCATGCATTTGGCGCACTTGCTCTCTGCAAGGGGATTTTTCATTACCTTCGTCAATACGGAAGGGAGCTACAGGCGTATGTTAGATGCCGGTGGATATGCAGATGAGCAAGCGGCTGAGGGGTTTCGGTTTTTGACCGTCCCAGACGGTTTCGCGGAACAGCAGGATGGGCGCTACGATTCTGTTGTTTTGGAGCAGCATCTCGTTGCCAGTCTCTCAGAGAACGTCCCTCCCATCACATGTATTATCACTGAAAGCTTCGTGCATTGCACGCACCAGGTGGCCGTCAATCTCCGAGTGCCCAGAGTTGTCTTCTGGACTTTTTGCGCGGCCGCATCTATTACGCAGTTTAAAGCCGAGTTGCTTCTCTCCCGAGGACACATTCCTGTGAAATGTAGGTATTCCTAGCTTTCTAATTAACCCTCAATTGCATGTTGCAGCATAAATTTATTTTTTTATATATATTTTATGGTGTGTGATTTCAGTGAGAGAAGCGAAAAGGCCGGAGAATGTGATCACCTTTTTACCGGGTAATCTCCCACCTCTATTGCCCACCGATCTCATCTCCTTCTACCGCGCTGAGAGTGCCTCGGATAATTTAGTTAAAATCTTTGTGTATATGAGTCAACTCCAAAACAAAAACAAAGGAGATTACGTGCTGGTGAACACGGTAGAGGAGTTGGAAGGAAGGGAAGCAGTAGCAGCACTGTCCATCAACGGGTGTCCTGCAGTGGGAGTGGGTCCTCTGTTTCTTCCCAATTTCCTGGCGAACAGAGATGTGGTACGGTCTGCCAGTATGTTCGCAGAGGACGAGAGCTGTCTCGAATGGCTGGACGCGCAGCAGGTGGCTTCTGTGATATACGTTTCCTTTGGCAGCAGCTCTCTCAAATCGAATCAACAGCTGGAAGAGATTGCTCTGGGGTTGGAGAGCAGCCAGCAGCCTTTTCTGTGGGTTTTGCGGAAGGATATTGCACAAGGGAAGGGTGCCGTTTTGCCGCATGGGTTTTTAGAGCGGATCAGAGATAGAGGGCTGATTGTGGGATGGGCGCCGCAGTTGAAGGTGCTGTTCCACCCTTCCGTTAGAGCGTTTCTTACGCACAGCGGATGGAACTCTGTCATGGAGAGCATCAGCTTCGGAATTCCTATGCTTGGATGGCCATTTTTTGCGGATCAGTTTCTCAATTGCAGATTTTGCAAAGATGTGTGGAAGATTGGCATGGATTTTGAGGGTGTAGATGTTGATGAACACAAGTTTGTTACGAGAGAAGAGGTGGAGAAGGGGGTGAGGAGGATTATGAAGTGCGAGGAGACGAGGCAACGGGTGTTGAAATTGAAGGAGGCAGCAGTTAAAGCAGTTAGCCCGGGTGGCTCTTCCTTCCTCAACTTGAACAAGTTTATCCAGGACATTGCCCAAATTGCCAAGAATACAAGAAATTAAAGTGTCATGATGTACAAGGTGAATAGAAAAATAAGTGAGGATCATCCAT
>VDFB02178496.1:0-25545 GCA_007258455.2 Sequoia sempervirens
TGCCTTGTCCTAGGTCATGATTACACCTTAGTTAAGTTTACTTAGGACCACATAGGGAGGTAGTTGAGAATTTCCACTTTTGGTGGACTTATCATGTTATTACTTTATCACATCCACCTTTCGTGGACATATCATGTGATTATCTCTCCACCTTTTGTGGGTGATCCACCTTTTGTGGTGATTATCACATTACCACTTTTCCACTTTAGGTGGAGTGATAACTTTTCATAGTTGTCTCATGCCATAAGATTACGACACTTGTCATAATCTTATGCCCTTCTATGGCTATATAACCAGGGGTCTCCTATGTACTTTTGCATAGCACATTGTATTCTATTTGCATCATTGACAAAATATAGTTTATTATTGTCATATTACTTCTATCTCTCTTATATGATTGTGCTCTCTATAGGCCTCTAGATCTTGGGTGGCTACCTTCATAGCCAATTCTTATAGGATCCTTTTAATGTTAACATAACTGAAATTCTAATTTTTTATAGGGGCAACATTCAAATTCCAACTTAGAGGATAGGCTTAAGTGCATGTTTAACTCTAGTAGTAGTCAATTGATGACTTAGATTTCACTCGATAGAATAATGAATAGGGATTTTTCTTGACTTAGGATTATTTCCTCTTAGGGAAATGTTTCCATTAGAGATTTACTCTAAGACATCCATAGTCAACAATTTTCTTGAGGAATTGATGGTTAGTAGTTATTAAGACTTGGAAACAAAATTAGGCTTCAATATTACAAAGGAATCTAGTCTCAAAGGATAGGATTGATAGAGAAATTATCATGAAGGGACTTAAAGACTTATTATAATTAATTCAAGAAAAAATCTTAAATTCTTAAATTATTTAGACTTTAGATCATTGAATCTTGCAAAGAGCCACAAGATAATGGATTTAGTCTAGGCTATTAGAATTTTCCTCAAAGAGTTATGATAATACTTCCTTTTATGATTTATCCATAGGGTTTATACAATTATCTCTTAACAAATCTTGATAATTTACAAGACTTGATTTATATCTAGGGTATATGCTTAATTTATGACATAAGAGAATTACTTACCAAATTTAGGAATTACATAAATACTACACTTTAGCATCTAACCATCCATGGCTCTAATTGTCTAGATCATTCCCTCTAGGTCAAGTACACTTAAGTAGCTAGGCTCACTAACTAGAACATTATAGAATCATGTCACTTGTCTTATAGATTAACCCAAATAATAATATCACACAAGCCTTGTACTAATTAAGCCTTCTAGGAAGCTCATACAAGCCTTAAGTAATCTATATCACACAATAGAATCATAGTATTAAAAAACTAACTCTATCTTTGAGGCAATGGGTCAAATTTTACACAGCTAGTTTACACAAAGTATTATAATCTTTAACTATTAACATATCCTTTACAATTCTCTAGACATTACAACTTAATGCCTTAAGAAAAAATTAATAACAAGTCTCTTGATTCTTAACCAATAATTTGATGATTGTCAACTGTCACCCAACAATCCTTAATGCTTCATACTACACATCTTTGATGGAGTCCTTAAGCAAATCTACCCCTTTCTCCTATAAACATATTGGGTAAACACATATCACAAAGTTCATTACAATAGTCAAATATAATTGTAGTTAGATTCATGAATTTAGAGATAATATGCATTCATCTTTATTGTAAAAAAAGTTATTCATTGATTCATATAATGTAGGAACATGCGTTACCAATTTATTATTATAGTGTAGAGTATTTTGCTTGGGTGCTAACCCAAGTATAATGCCTACTTTTCCTCCTATGCACCATTACAATGACATGTTCAACTTCATAAGGATTTTATTGAGGTGTGTGGCCTTTTAGAGGTCTTCAACCCATTTGATCAAGGTATAGTGATTCTAGAATCTAAGCAATTTTGTAGCTAATTTCTAGAACCAATCCAAGAGAACCATGGAATCCACCACTTAACCAATCTAGGAAAATTATGACATCCACCCATTAGCCAATCTAGAACTCAATATCACTAGGTTGACCAATTGACATATGCACAAGCATGCATACATATAGACACAAACATGTCTCTAAACATTTGAGTCACAATTACATTCAACATAATTTGGGGGGTTACAACCACTTCAATGGGCCCTAACACATATTAACAAGGAAATACCTTGATCACAATGTAACACCTTGCTATACCAAATCAACACTATCCAACCTTAAACAAACATAGCAATCATCCTAAGAACACCTTGATAATCAAAGCAACACCTCACTATGGAAAGACATGCTATTCAACTTGTAATAGAGATATAAAATATCCCATCTCTACTAGGATGACCATTATTTGGATTTTTGATTCACCAAAATGACCACTATGTTACTTTATGCATGAATGACCATGGAGCTATTGTCTCTTGTAAATTGGTGACTATACAACTCCATTGAGGCCTAAAGGATGATCAACAATTTAGTCCACAAAGTATTCCTTGTGGCTATATCAAATGCATATTGTACTACAATAGATCAAACTCATACATGATGATCCCAACATAGACATGAAACCCATGAATTCACAAACATAAAATGACATTCACACAACAACCACATTGAGAACTCTAGCTTGAACATATATCATCACAATTTAATAACATCACTAATCACATACACATAATGCACATCCATAATATATTATTTCACCAATTTCAACCTAAACATATACCTCATCTAAACCTTCCTCAACTCTCCTAATCTCATATACTCTTCACTAATTTGTATGATGAATTGTAATCTCATATACTCATTGCTAATTTGTATGATATACTCTTCGCTAATTTGTATGATGAATTGTAATCTCATATACTCATTGTTAATTTGTATGATGAATTATAACTACAGTTATGGTATCAAAATTACTCCAAAAGTTGAATATATAGGTTTTATGAATATATAGCTACATTTTGCATACACGTCTACCAGAGCAGTTCCAAAGCTCCCATTCGGTACAAGTTGGGAGGATACTGGCAAAGGTTGTAGAGTTCGGCTTTACACCAGCCAATCGCATTTGGTTGAAAGCTTCTAAAGCCTTTTCAGCAAATACATTTTGTTAATATCCTGCAACCAGGGCGTTCCATGAGAACAGCATTTCTTTGAGACATTCTGTCAAACAGTTCTCGTGCCTTGTCTATGCTTCAACATTTTTGCATACATGTCTACCAGGGCAGTTGCAACTACAACATCTGACAGAATTCCTCTATTCATTTTCCTGGGATGAATGTCCATGCCATGTTCCAAAGCTCCCATTTTGGCAGAGGCTGGAGGAATACTGGCAAAGGTTGCGAGGTCTGGCTTTACGGCTGCCAATTGCATTTAGTTAAAAGTTTCTAAATCCTTTTCAGTGAACGCATTTTGTGTATATCCTGCAATCATAGCATTCCATGAGACCGCTTTATTTGAGGCATCCGCTCAAACAGTTCACGTGCTGTGTCTGTGCTTCCGCATTTTGCATACATGTCTACCAGAGGATTTCGAACTGTAATATCTGATAATAATGCCTCTTTAGTTTGATGGATGTCCACACTCTGTTCCAAAGCTCCCATCTTGGCACAGGCCAGGAGTACACCAAATCTGCTTCAGTTTCTGCGACATGCTCTGCAGAGAAATCTTGCACTAGAAATCCTCCTGTTGCTGCTTCTGCTTGAGCGGGAGGGGTAGATTCGAAATTTAAATTCAAACTTAACCCGTCGCTTTCATTATCAACGAGTGTGACAGCATTGGGCGGAAGTTGCAGTGACCGTGACTGTCAGAGAGTCAGAGGAGTGCAGTGGAAAAGAAAACGGGAAACGGAAGATGAAAATAAATCAAAGAATCCGACCGAACGGTGTAAGAGTGGGACCCAGAGCCACGTAGGAATGATCTTTAAGCCCGGCCGACTTCAGAAGAATGATTTCTTCGGGATGGATCGAATGAAATAAGAAGAATACCACAACATAAAATAGGACACTGCAAGAGAGCCAAAGGTGCTTGGGGTTGTTGGTATTCATTGCATCAAAAAATGGAACTTGGTGTTAGCCTAGGTGCTGAGTTGGTATGGAAATTATTTGACGACCCCTCATCGCTATGGAGACAAATCTTGCAGAAGAAATGTCTTGATCTAATGCTAGTCAGATTTTCATAATTGCAAATCTTCCTCGTGGATCACAAATTTGGCAATTCATGCCGTCATGTCGACACCTTGGAGCATTCATAATGGTAGTTTTGCCAGCTTTTGGTCTGATTCATGGAATGGTGAGCCCTCCCTTGACGATCCCTGAGTTGTACGAATGAAAAGACACAATGATTGAAATATGGGGGATAAAGCTGATGACTACGTTGTACGTAAGCTAAATGATCTTAGCTCGTGGTGGCGTAATTTCAATTAATGCCTCTCCCTCAGGGGGCAAAAGAAAAAATTGACAAAAAATTGGCACATTGAGATATCTTTCTGTCTAGTGGATAGACTCTAAATCTGGGAGATATTCTATAAAATGAGCTTCACTATGCCAGAGAACAGTATTAGAAACTCTGATTGGCCGTCAGATCTCTATTTGGGGAAAAAATTCCTACCCAAGGTTGGTGTTTTCACCTAGTTTGTGCTACACAAAAGAATTTTGATTAGAGGCCACTTGAAAATTGTAGGTATCTTGGGCCCTTAACGATTCCCTCTGTGTCTTGCGGATGAAGAATTGATTGATCATTGGCTACTAGATTTCCCTTTTGCTTCCAAATGCTAGGCTTTGGCTCCTAGAAAATATAGGTTGGAAAATATAGGTTGGTGTGGGCCTTTGCATTGGGATCTTCTGGAATTACTCAAAGGATGACCCCGGGTGGCATGTGGGTTGTTTCACCTTCCATGATAGTGGAAAGAACGAAACCACAAAAATATCAACTACAATTCTCTTTTGGTTGAGGATGTATGCAATAAAATAGAGGTTGGGATATATGAATTCCTAAACTCAAAGTCATATATTCTGCTCTTAAAATTTTAGAATATGAGATGGTGAAATATCTAAAAGATAGAAGTACTTTTCAATGGATCAAATTCATAATATCTAGGTCATGAGTTTAAGAAGGTCAAATGGATGAACCTTCCAAAAAGAAAATTGAAGCTTAATTTTGATGGAACCTCTCGAAGAAATCTTAGGATCTTTGGTGTAAGAAGCATAATAAAAAATGAAATGAGAATCCTCATTTGGATGTCCTCAAAACACATACCCTTTGATACCAACAACGAGGTAGAGTTGGAAACTTTGCATGACATAATCAACCTATGCCCACTAAATGGGTTGGATAACATCGACATTGAAGGTGGATTTGGGTTATGCATTAATGCAATAAAATCCAAAAAGGTGAAGAATTGGAAACTCCAAAAGGAGGTAGATACTCTCATTGCTATGTCAATTGAATGATTATTTGATACATGGTTTCAAAGAGGCAAATATGGTGGTGGACTTCTTAGAAAATTACAGCTACAATGTGAATCACACTGCTTGCGTTTCCAATCAAATTGAGTCTTGGGAAGGACTACAACAAGTCATGAACATCACTATGATCCCAAGAGTTGATCCTACATATCATTGAGGCCTCTAAATCTCTAGCCAGACAATCTTTTTCATAGGAATAGTGGCTTATGTTTGGCTCACTTGTCTATTTATGGGTGTTTTGGTTAGTGCATAGTATACACAATGGAAAATAAGGTGGTTTTGGATTACCTACAATGAAATTGTGTTGTGGAGGATGTCGCTAGTAAGCTATTACAGGAAAATTTAAAGAATTTTAGAAATGTGTTGTCAACCACCCTAGCCTCCTCTACCCCCAACAATTGGCTCAATTGGAGGAAATTAAAAAAGGTCTCATTTATATTGTAATTTTCTAAATTCATTCCTCTATCTTTGTAACCCTATTTTTCTAGGGAATTTTAGAAATTAATGTAGTAGAGTTGTCCCTTTGACATCACTTGTCTATATGTACATGTATGTACACACACACGCGCGCGCGCGTATATTCAAATCTTTAGGTTTGTTAAATTTTTTATTTGAGTAATAAGGATAAATTTTATATTGCATAAAATAGGTGATTTTTTAATTTGCTAATTAAAATTTTGTGTACAACATTTGATTTTGTGCCTTATGTGATTTATGATAAGAGAAACAAAAGTCAAATTAAAATCTAAATATTTATCTTTTAGCTTTTTAGTTTTTTTAATTTTTAGTGTTAATTTTGTTACTCACATAAGGATTGTAACTTTTAGGTATCCTTTGCTTCACACTTTGTGTAGCTTGAAGTAAGAAAAATAAATGTGAATATTGTTTGAAGAACTAGTTTATTTTTTAATTTTACTATTATGCTAGTCAACCGGTAAAAAAACAAGCTTATCATTTGTTAAAGTTGTTGTGACACTTGTAAAGTTCTTTCTACTAATGAAAATCAACGAGGTTTTTAGCATGTCATCACTCTATTTGATAAGAAAATATATAATTGGTGGCATATGAATGCAAAGTGGCAAATAAAATTCTAAAGACTAAGGCAATGATTTTTATGTTATTTTTTGTATTCTCTTTTCTTGTATTGCATTTAAGCTTAGAAGGAAGGTAAGATAATAGAAACATATTCTACAATAATCTACTAGAGGAGAAGAGTACACAAATATAATTAAATTATTATGGGGAGAAAAAGATACACAAAAAATCATTGCACAATGATATGCCCTACGAAATTCATTTTTGAAAAAAAACTAGCCTCCAGATCTTGAAAATATTGTGTTCCCAACAACACCAATGGTTACTATACAACTCCAAGATCAAGTGTTTGTAGGAGATAACACCAACAATGTAATTTTAGAGATTTTTCAATATCCTTACTTGCAAATAGATTATATAAAACCTCAAACATTCTATAATATATTCCAATGTCCATAGTTTCACCACACCACTTAAACTTCTACATGCTAAAGGATTCATCAAAGCATCAAAAACTATTTTCAAAGTGAACATTTCCAAGCATCACCTTCCAACCTCCACATGCCATGAATAAAATGATATTGAATATCAATGTGCTTTGTCCATGCATGAAAATTCAATTTCTTTGCCAAGATGACGATACTTTGATTATCACATCCAATCTAAATTGCTCATAATTAACCCCAATATCTAAACACAATCTCTAAAGCTATATGACCTCTTTACCAACACTAGTAGTTGTTATATCTCTATTGTGGACAAAGTGACGATAAGCTATTATTTGATGATCCAACTCACAACACCACCAAATAGGTTAAAGACGTACCCATAATTAGATATTATATGTTATTTTCATCTCCTACTTAATAAGAATCCACATGTCCTAGATATCATCTCCTTTATAGCATAAAGAGTACTAAAATTTACCCCTTAATTATATGAGGACCTTCTTCACTACAACCCAATAGTCACAACCAAGATTAGCCATACAACAAGCCAACACTTTGATACTTTGGGCAATGTCACTTAGTATGATGCAAACCATAGCATAGATATGACTACCAATTACAATATCATAAGGAATACGAGACATCCTCTACTTCACCAGATGTAGATAAATACTACTTCACTAATAAATTGGTTTCAACTAAACTAAGAACACTCACTGGTCTATAATATGTCATGTTGAAACACCATAACATATACATACTCTGGCCCAACCAAATCTTTCTATATGATCCATCTCTTCTTATTATATGCCTAAGTTGAATTTAGCATCCCTTGAGTCCATATAAAACTATGCAAAAAGTTAATATTTTAGGTCCCTAATCATATACTTACTATTGCCAAAACTAATATATCATTGACATGTACAAAGTAATAATAAGAATGATCATGATCTGGTTTGTAATTTTTTGCAACTCCATTTTACTAAATGGTTTATGAAGTTGTCTTGTGTCATTCAATATTGTTCTCTCTAAAGAATATGTTGCACTCCATTGAATATAATTCTCTTTAAAAAATATATCAAAATCTATTGGACATAATTATCCTTCATATAAAACTAAGTAGAAAGCTAACATTTCAAGTCCCTAATCATATCCTTACTGTTACCCAAAAACTATCATATCATTGAGATACAAAGTGATAAGAAGGAAACAATCATATGATCTTATTTGTAATCTATGCAACTCCATTTTACTAAAGGGTGTATGGAGTTGTCTTTTATTGTTTGATATTATTATGTTTACAAAATTTGTTAAACTCTGTTGAATATAATTTTATATTGATATTAGTTCTCAACACCTTGGTATTTTTTACTAGTGTGGATCTCCTCTATTGTCTCTCGCATTTTGTAATTCTAATAGTCTTATTTTGGACTTAGACTTGTGGATTGATACTTGATTATTTTGACTTGAGGTGTTCTTGACATGTCATTTTGTATTAGCACTAGGACCATAGTGCATATTGTGAGATACCTATGTTATCATTATATATATGCTTGGATGATATCTTTACTTATTTTTGTTTGTTTATATATATGTATGGATGTGTGTAATCTGACTTATGTTGAGTATGGGCATTTTCAAGGTAGTATGACATTTTGGATGTATTAATTATATGTTGTATGATGTTGTACCATGTTGGATAATTATGTTATGCTTTAGGTATCATATACATGTTGCAAATACATTTGATGTGGGAATTGACTGTACAAGTATAGGGTATTTCCTCACCTGAAATATGTAGGTCTGAGTTATGCCCAACAATTTTTATTTTGGAGATGTCACATTGGGCCTTTCCATTGCAATACCCTATCCTACTCATTTTGAGTATGAGATTTGTCATGTTTGACTTGTGCTAACTTGGATCCAAATCAAACGTGGTCCTAACAAGGAAAATGAATAAAGTGAATATAAAAAGAAATAAAAATGAAAATATGTCAAAAATAGAACAAAAGGAAATTAACTTAGGCATTTTTGGAGGATTCACATTTTGGAAAGAAATTCTCCAAAACCCATCTTTTGAAAATTTAATTTTTTTCGGGAAATATTGATTTGTGACTAGAAAGACTTGGGAGTTGGATCAGTTTGCATTGTAAAATATTTTTGGTTGTGTGTGATCCACGCCTCTTCAAGTTGAAAGAATTTGCAATATTTTTATTGTTTTAATGTGATCTCTTTTTGAGGTAAATCCATGTGCACTCCTTATTTTTCTTGTGTTATTCCATTTGGATGTAATGCTCACCCTTAAGTGAGCATAGGAATTCCCCAATAGGTTTCAATTTGATAAATTATATTAGAAATAAATTTAAATTTGAAAATTTTCCAAATTACCATTTTATGCCCCTTCACCAGCCCAAATTTTTCAAAATGCTCAAAAATTGAAATTAGCTTCATAATTTAGTTTTTATCCATATTTAAAGTCAAATGTCACTCTTTGTTTAAAAAACAAAGAAATGTGAAAATTAGAAATTCAAGGTTTCATCAATGGATTTTAAAGAGATTTCCTAGTTTTTGGGTATAAATTATTTAGGAAAATTTTGAATTTTGAATGTGATTTCAGATGTTTTGGAATGGGAAATTCATGAATCCTCCATGGATTTTCATGATAAACATTTTAAGATCATGTTAAAAAAATTGTGAGCCAATTTTTATACCTTGTTTTTCATGCCACACTCAATTGTTATGAGTTGTGATGAACCTATGATGTAGGTGTTAGAGAGTAGTAGGGGAGTGGCTTCTAACATTTGATGGGATCCAAAGTGGCTTGAGGATATCTTGAGTAGAAGTTTCTTAATGAAGTGATAATTAAACTTTCATGGGTTGTAAAAATAAACTAAGGTAATGATGTCTACGACATATCTGGAGTGCTAGCATAAGCTTGGTATGAGTGTAGAAGACATGCCCATTCAAGGAGTGTTGGTTCTTGTTGATTGAGTAACCTCATCTCTTGTGAGTGGTGTATTCTATCCTGCTTAGTCGATACCATAGGTTATTGTGATGGCACTCCTTACTCCCTCTCTAGGATCTCATCCGTGTGGTGATTAGAGTTGTCCCTAAATAGAAATTGTACCTTATCTTCATGATTGGTGTTGATTGAATCTTGTATTCCATATATATTACGTGTGTACTCCATGATGGTGTGAGTGTAACCCTACTCTGTGTTTGGTGTGAGTGTTCTTGTGTCTTATGTGACTATCTCCTATCATAGTGGGGTGGACCTAAGGGTTTTGTGACATGGTTGGGTGGCATGGAACCATCATTGGACTAGAAAATCAATGGAAAGTGCTTGGGAACCATGAGAAAGTTGGACAAAATGCTTCATCAATACTTCATTTCTTATTTGTTTAATGTTGTAAAAAGTGTAATTGAAGGACATTTGAGTCCTTGCATCATTTTTAATGTAATTATTGGACCTCCTTAATGGATGGATTATAAATGTAGCACATAAGTGGAGTTGATGTTTTGTGTGTTTGGGTGTTGTATTCAAGAATGTATGTTATCTTGTATGCTCTTTAAAAATTTCATGTTGTTGGTTAAAATAAACTTAGATCACCTTTCTTTGGGTTTTAAAATGAACTTCAATTTTAGTTAACATGAAATTTAACATTAAAAACACTAGGATTACCTTTGTATCCTTTGGCGTGTTTGGTCATGGGGACCCACCTCATTTTGGAATTGTTTAAGGTACCTTTGGTGATTTTGGAGTGGATGGAATGTGTGGGACACACTTCCCTCTCATCCCTTATGTTTTGAATCTTGTGTTGAAGCCCTTGGAGGTTGTACAACCTCAAAAGCCTTCTTTATGGGCTAGTGTTTTTTGTGATTTGAAAGTCTAGAATCTCTATGAACTCTAGGTCATTTTTTTATGTTTTCAAATTTTGATTCTTGTCATGTTCCTTTCCTTGTAGTACTTGAGTGTTGTGCATGTCCTAGGGACCAAAACTATGCTTGGGTTTGCTCACTATTTAGGACACTATCACTAGATTCAAGAGTACAATACCTATCTAGGACTATGAACCAAAACAAGACAATAATGTTGGAATAGGACATATATGTCTGGGCACTAATTTCCTTCAAGAGAAATGTTCTCCTTTGGCACATTGTTGTCCTTCCATTTTTTAGATAATGAGTATTTTCAAACCTTTTTGAGAAAGATTCATGAATGAAAGTTGTTCACCATGGTCTTGTGAGTCCTAAATTTTATATCTCATTAATAGGTGTTTCCATTAAGAAGTTATGCCAAATTTTACATTGGGAAATGCGATCCTACATGAAATCAATCCAATTCTACCTCTCGCATTAGGGATCTTGTTTCTTCCAAGGTTGTCAAGTCTTCTAGGGGTCTAACTCCCATGTTAAAGGCTTTTTTTTGGTAAATATCCCTCTTAAGTATTGGTTTTTTGGTTTGGTGTTGTAAGTCTTTTGCTTGTGCCATGTTGTGTAGACAACATTGATGCCTTGTTTAGTATGTCTCCATGTAATGTGACACCGGTGTTTCATTCTTGTGTTAGTGTTGTTATAAAAAGTGCTTTCCAAGCTAATGTTTTATGGGTCCTTGGTGGGGCATTACATATCCACAAGAGCCATAAACTCTCTAAAAAATTGAAGAACTTAGATTTTCTTCTAAGAAAGCAGACCCAAGTCCTCCTAGTGAAATCATCAATAGAACATAACATATTATTTTGATAGTGAAGTCAACATCTATCGGATTGAATACACCACTATGAAAAAGCCAATATTTTTATGAGAAATTAAAAAAAATTGAAAATAATTTTGTTTTCACTATATATAGTGTTGACAAAAACCAAATTCAAGAGAACAATCAACAAGCCCCTCTATAAGCAATTGGATGACAATATTGCTTGGATTATTTTTTCTTGGAAAAATGTGTAAAGCCTGTATATAATATATTAATATATAAAGAGGAAATTACAAAGGAAAAGTTGGGAAAAATCAACTAGCATGAAACTGATCGAAAGTGCCATAAAGGCTACAAGCTAATCCCCTTCAATGTGAACAAGGAAGCAAAAGGAAGATGCCAAAGACAATTTGTGATAAGATTTCTTACGTTTTTGAATAATTGTCCAATGGTTGTCCATTGAATCCCTCTCAGAAGATGAAGTTTTTTGTTCCATAACTTCCTCATGAACCCCAAACTTGTTTGATTTCTGAGTCTTCTCATCAGATTTTGTTATTGGAGCCACTGCAAATTTCTGCCCAAGTGGAGGAGGCTTTGAGAAGTGAGTCCCAAACTTGTTTGATTTCTGCTCTTGTGGAAGTGTGACAATCTTCATAGCAAATTTTGCTGAAGGAGATGGTGATGATGTAGAAGAGTTTTTCCCAATTGCAGGGGGCTTTGACAGGGCATCTTTCCACCATGAAGCCTATTTTTTTGCAGATTTACTTTTGATGTGACATGTTGCAACCACATGACCTATTTTGAAGCATCTCCTACACCGGAAGGGAATTTCTTCATAGTCCAATAGTTGGGTCCAATAACGATCAACAACATTAAGAATCATATTAGTAGGAAGCTTCTTGGAGAGATCCAAGTGCACTAAAATTCAAGTGAAAGTAGTATGAGAAAAATGTGTAGTTTTCTTATCTACAACCAAGAAGGAACCTAAAGAATTTCCAATAGACTTGAAACAATAAAGGATCCAAAATTGAAGTAGAAGATTTGGAAGCTAAACCCAAATTGGCATAATGTTGAAGGATTCAAAAGAAGGGTTGAAGGTTGGATGCCAAGGTTTAAGAAAGATGTAATGTTGATTCCAAGACCAATGGCGGTCAAACAAAATGGAATCCCTATCTTTGGTAGATTCAAAAGTAGTAATGAAGAAACCCTGAGCACTAAGAAAAAATTTTGGAAAATTTTGCAATAAGGGATGCCAGTTTTGCTTTATCCAAATGTTTAGGTCTGAAACGAAAGGAAAAAATTGATTAAAGAAACATATTAAGGCATGAGAAGAGAAATATTCCTCTTCTTGCAACACTTCATCCCCAAATTCTAGAATAGGGGATGCCTCTACACATTTAAGGGGTTTTGAAAGCAAACCCATATGTCCTTTTAAATTAGGAAGAGCATTGAAAGGAACGAGAGGTACATGTATATTTGCACATACCTTTGAATTGAAATAGCCTTCATTGTTTTCACTAGAGATTCCAGATGCAGAGTATTTGGGAATATCCATTCTTGTGCATAGATTATTTGCAAAAGCCAAAATACTAGTCACAAGAGATGGATCTGCTTTATTTTTTACTATTACCGAGGTCGTAGTGGAAGGTTGTTGTGAAGAAGTAGATTTACCCAATGAACTAGTAGGCTTAGGAACCACAGATGATGGAAAAAACCTCCAAGGTCACAAATTGATGCAGGGGCTCGTTAAGCCATTCGTTTGCATTATTGTAACATTGAGGGAGGAAGAAAGAAACCTTGAGACTGTTGAAGAGGGACTCTTACACCCTGCAACCTATGAAAGACATTGACAAGGGAAAAAATGCCACAACTGACCATTCAATCCATCTGCAAGAGAAGATAGAAACCCTCCAAAATGAACAAGGGAAGATCCTTTAACATCATGGGGAACACCTTCTAAAAAAGTAGTGTGAGAAGAAACTTTTAGGATAGCAAATAAAATCTTTTTGGGTGTTTTGATTTGCATGTAGACAGTCACTGCAGATGGCCAAGATATCCCTGAAGGCGAATAGTTGTAGGTAGCTGTTGTAAGGGAGTCATTGGGAGGAGTCACTACAAAAGCCATTTTTTCAAAGGGTTTAATGGGGGTGTGTATCTGTTATATTGCTTGGATTGTTGTTTGTAGAAGGAGGAAAGGTCTTCCTTCTTCCTCTTTCCAATCTCATTCTCATGTTATGGGTGTTAGGTCAACCCCTTCTTGATTTGGGGTTGTCAAAGTGGGATGTTGGTGGTCCTTGCTTTCTTGTTAGTAGTTTTGTAAGGTAACTTGGATGCAACTATTTCTCTTTCTCTATTGTACCAATTCTTTATAGTTTTTTGCTTGTTTGGTTTGTTCCATCCAACCTATTGGTTTCCTTTTAATTTTTTCTTCTCATAATGTTATATTCTCTTTGAGGTAAGAGCATTCTTGGATTTAAAACACATGTGACTATTATAACTCAATAAATAGTTCTCTTTGTTGTAGGTTACGTTGACAAATGTGTCAATTCTATAAATCTCTTCACTAAATTTACATTAAAACTATTGCACTATATTTAGGCGTTAACGTCAAGCCAAAACAGTGTACCAAATAAAACCATGTTCATGAAAACCATAGCTCCTCAAACCATGTTACTCCCTTCATTGCCAAAGATAAGCTACACTCCTACATCATTTATTTTACAAATAGATAACATGTTTCATGCCAAACTAGGGGTGTGTAGAACTCTATAAATACCCATGATCCTCCTACTAGAGAATAAGATCATAACTCTCCCATGACCAACAATACTAGAAGTTAAGAATTGTTGCTAATGTATATATCTTCTCACCATCAAAATTATCATAGTCTAAAAAACAATCCTAATGGAGCTTCATGTGGAAATACTTTTAGAAGTTGATCATCCATACATCCTCACATTCAGGTGTATCCAATGTTACAAAAAGTATTATCTACATCCTCTTAAGAAAATTCATCAAAATCATCATCATATGCATCCTTGTTTTTGTTATTTTTTATCATACTTGTAGTCTATTATAAAATGGCTTGTCTTGCTACAATTCTTTCATTTCACTTTGGACCAACAAGGAGACTGAGATCTCCCACATGATTTAGATCTGCCTTTTTTCTTCTTCTTGTCCTACTTCTTTCCTTTCTCCCTCGACTATCCATGAAAAATCAATTCTTCTTTAGTGAACTTATAATCCTTTTGCTTCATCTCTTTCAAGGCTAAAGCACCACTACTCTACCAAGAAAATCATTTGAATAAGTAATTGAAATAACAATTATCACATTTTCCAAGGATTCTAGCAAATAATATAATTGGATTAATCATTGATCTTTGTCTTTCATTTTCACACCAACTAACTATAACTAGCTCACAACAACGTATAATTTTTCATTGATTTTTGTGTATAATTTTTTCTAGAAAAAACTTTTTTACTAGGGATTTGGCCTACTATAGATTCCTCAACCTTTTCTAGATTTTCTTTTGTGGGGGTTCTCTTGAAATTTGGGAGCACTGAATTGACTAAGAAAAGTTTGATACACTTATTGTATTCCTATCTAATACAACATAGTCTATAAGTGACATTGACACAATTTTTTTCACAAAGATCACAACGCCCATATCTTATTCTACGAGAAAGTAATCCATTTTAAGATTTCAAAGCTCAAAACATTTTAAATCTTTCCACCTCTAATCTATATGTTCTTTCCATCTTCCCTGAAATAAATATCTCCTCTACGTATGGTCCCACTCAAACTAAGATTAGTTCAATTTTTTATTCTTTCTGCCTGGGACTTGAGTTGAGTAGGATTTGAAACCAAATTAAAGGAAACTAAGATAACATAAATTCTTCCTATATTAATTTATGAGAGAAGTGTGCAAAAAATATGATCAAATATGTATAGGAAAGAAAAGATGCACAAAAAAATTACACAATGATATACCCTAGAAAAAATCATTGAAAAACCTAGCTTACATACCTTGAACCTATTGTATTCCTGATAACACCAATGGTTACAATACAACTCTAGGCTCAAGCTTTTATAAGAGAATTCCAACAATAAATCTATAGAGTTTCAATAGCATAGTAGTACTTGCATTTATACACTATATTAATCTTCATCTCAAACATCAAATAAGTAGAGAAGAAAAAAAGGCAAAAACACAAGTGGTATCATAAAATCATGAGCCTACACACAATAGGTACACTGCCCAAACTATCATGGTTTAAATTTTGAGCTCATAGTCTAAAAATTGGTCTCTAACTATTTTTAGTAGATTCTCTTATACTTGTCATAGCTTGTGATAATATGTGAAGTCATCTCCCAAGATTAAGCACTCTATTTTTCCTTTTTCCCTCATTCAAATATTCCTTGTGACATTTTAATTTTACACATACAAGTTAGTCAACAAGTTAAGTCAATAATGTAACTTTTCTCTTACCTACTCTTACACACATGATATATTCTTTTGCACCTCTTACATACTTATATTTTCATAGATGCTTTTACATGTGTTCTATGACAAGATATTTTTACACAAATATCAATGTACACACATGATATAATGACCATCATAATGAGATTCCAATTTCCACAAGTGATCACAAATAATTAATAAATTAACTAGTAGGATTGCAAGGTGTTTGATACAACTATCCCAACAAAATTGGGCAGGAGTTGTTGCATATTATACAAAGCTTTTATCATGATATATTGGTAAAGGTTTAAACACTAGACATATTCTTGAAAAAGGTTTAATTAAACCATAATATTTATTTCTCTACCATTTGTAGATACATAAAAAATTTAGTACTCAATAAAATAGTTGGTTGATATGTAAAAACTTATCTTTTTAATATTTTTAAATACATAGTATGAGGAGTGCATGTTTTGTAAATTGTAAATCAAAATTTAAAGGGAGTAGTCTAAAATAAAGATAAAATTTTATTAAAAAAATTAAGGGGGTTTTAATGAAAAGGAGATTATTTTATCAATATTGAAATTTGAAAGAAATGAGGTGTAATTTAGATGTGATTGAAGTAGTTACAAGTTAGAGATACAAGGATTTGTTTTAATTTGGCATATTATTGGTTGAATTTGACACCTAATTTTTAAATCTTTGAACATGGCCACATATTGCATGCATGTATCACCTAATTCTTGTATTATCTACATGTGATGATGCTTTCAAAAAAAATGGTATTGCATTGGTTGACATAATATAAGGTGGTTAAAAGGACTAAGAGGATGGAGGCTTATTTCTATCTCAAGTTAGCTTCTTAGTTGGAAATGGTACACTAATTAAGAGGCACTATATATTCATACTCATTACCCCTTTGGATCAATATTAACTTGGTATTTTTTTAGAAATGGATTGATTTATTCCCATTGTGCAATAGAGGAAGGATTTATACTCTTAGAGGAGGGTGTACTCCAAAGAAGGGATGTAACCTCGTTGTGCATAAGAGGAGGGATTTATACTTTGAAATCTTTATTTGTTCTCGTGTGTTGTAGATGAGATTTGAGATAGATGGTCATGAATTCCACTGATACATTGGGTTTGGTTTGTCCTAGTTAGTATGTAATACTTTAGTGAGTTGCGTATACATCCTAATTCATCATGAAAGAGAAGTATGATAATTTATTGACTAATATAATGAGGAAAATAATGCTAATAAATTATATTTAAATAAATTAGCAAATAAATAATACAACAGAGACATAACACAAGATATATCTGAGATTTTTTTTTGAAAAAACCAAGCCTCCAAAGCACAAGTAGCAAATGTATTTTTTGAATAATAAGTATTACAATACAATATCACAACCTTAGTTCTCTATAGAAGATGAACACTCTACACCTAGAGGAATTTAGATAACATAATCCCACTAAAAATAAATATAAAATTTTCATCCCAAACCCTTAATATATAAGGTAAGGAAACCCATAAAACCATAAGTGGTTTACCAAAACGAAGGGCAAAAAAATGAACCTAAAATGAGACCCAAATTAATGTCAAAATTACTATGCCCTCTCACATGTGTGAGGCCCCTAAGAATAGAAGGTAGAAATTTTTACACATTTAATAAAGTCTTAGATGCTCTTATGCATCTTATACTGTCATAGATACTTATATACAACTATTTTTAGCTGATTAAAAGATGTTCTTATAAGTCCACTGTGTAACACCATATTATAATATTTTTACATGCTATTACCCATCATGATTTGTCTTATACATCTTACAAGTCATACATGCTCTTAACATAAATGCAATGGTCATGAAATGTGTCATAAAATGAATGACATGTAACAAAGAGTGTCACTAAAGGAATCTTGAGATCCCCTCCATGTGGGACACCCTTTTCCATGTGGAAATATATTTTATAAAAATAGTAAATAAATACAAACGTTAGAACTTGTAAAGTGTACAACACCAACTTGTCTTAACACATCAATTGCTTATTTATGTTTCTTGTGTTAGTCCAATACTAGTGTCCTGCTTTTGTTCGCTCTAATGAAATAAGGGGAAATTAGATTTATTCTCTCTTATTGTGTATGAGAATTTGGATGGGTGGTTAGGACATCTAGTGATATGTTTGGTTTGGTGTGTCCTAATTATTTTTTTATACTATGGTGAGCTATGTGTATGTCTTGGTTCATCAAGTGCTTATTTGGACTACTTATCTTAATTCAACTTCAATGTTCCTACCTTTGTTTAGAGTGATGTAATAACAATAAATATTAAAAATATTACAACATAAGTTAGGAGATAAATACATATAAAGCTTTTAGGTTATTTAAACTAAAACTTGTTAGCCATTAGTTATATTTTTAGGTATGTTAGATTTAAATTATTTTTTAAGTGGTTTGGGAGGGTGAAATCTACAAATGATTTATAAAAACCATATTAAAGTCAATGTAAAATGAATATTAGATACCTTGATGAAATGATAATATCCTTGTTAGTCATTGCTTGCTCCATAACTATAATGATACTAATCTTTAACTAGTTATTATTATTACTACTTAACTATATTGTTAGGTATGTTAGCTTTGCATTATTTGTTGAGTGATTTGGGTAGGTGAAATCTACAAATAATTTATAAAACCATATTAGAGTCAATTTTAAATAAATATTATATACCTTGAGAAATGACAATATCCTTGTTAGTCATTGCTTAGCTCCATAACTATAGATACTGTTTTAACTAGTTATTATTATTGCTAGCTAACTATGTTGTTAGGTATGTTAGCTTTGCATTATTTTTTGAGTGGTTTAGGTAGGTGAAATCTACAAATGATTTATAAAAACCATATTAGAGTCAATATAAAATAAATATTATATACCTTGATGAAATGATAATATCCTTGTTAGCCATTGCTTAGCTCCATAACTATAATGATACTAATCTTTAGCTAGTTACTATTATTGCTACTTAACTATATTGTTAGGTATGTTAACTTTGCATTATTTTCTGAGTGGTTTGGATAGGTGCAATCTACAAATGATTTATAAAAACCATATTAGAGTCAATGTAAAATAAATATTATATACCTTGATGAAATGATAATATTCTTCTTAGTCATTACTTAGCTCCATAACTATAACAATACTAATCCTTAACTAGTTATTATATTATTGATTTCACTAGTTATTATATTATTGATACTTAACTATATTGTTAAGTATATTAGCTTTAAATTATTTGTTGATGTTGGTGTAGATTTTTATTTTCCTCATGGGATAAGTTAGTTTCCCTTAGTTCTAGGTTTTTCCTACATTTTTGTCAAGATTTCTTGGGATAATAAAGTGAGTTTATTATGTAATAACTAGGAGATAAGTGATGTGGTGTCCTCTTCCTTATAGGGTGGAACACTTTCCAATTTTGGTGGCATCCTCCACTTTTGTGGTTGATTCCTATTGGTTGGACTTTCCACCTCCATCTTCTCCTTAGTTCTATATAAACTCACTACCTAGCTTGTATTTTTCATCTTGGAAGATCTTAATGCAATTCACTGATCCTAACATTGCATATCTCTCAAAGTTGCTAGTTTGCATTATTTATGTTTTTTTAGTTTATGTAGTTTTAAATTTCTTTCATAAATTTTCTTAGGTTATTCAATCTATTTCAGATTTCTAACATGGTATCAAAGCTTTTGTTTTGAGAATTCTAAGTTCATATATTCCTAGTTGAGATTTTGAGCTTTTTATGTAATATCTTGAAAAGTTGAGTATGCTCTTCTCTTGCATCATATAATGACTTAGAGACTAAGAAAAACTTGATAGAAATGTCATATTTGAAGTTTTCTCTTTGTGGATTCATATTACAAGTTCATTTTGGAGCATATTGGTGGAAATTTAAGCTCACTCTTGAGTTTAGAATATCCAAGAAAGATAGATCTAGCTTTTGTTTCACTCAATTTGGTCACCGTTTGATATAGTTCCAAACTAGGGTTTGAAGTTCAAATATGGTGAACAAATTTTTATTGGAGCATTTTTGGCCCAAACAGACCTTGCCATTGCACTTGGATGGCACAAAAACCCCCATTCTCATATAAAATTTGTCTATTTTATATTTGATTTTTGAAAGAAAAAAAAATTTGCTAGGGGGGTCATCACTACATTGCTAAAATCAACCATTTTAAAAAAAAAATCATAACTTTTTTCCATGGTGTCCAATTTTTGCAAATGAGATATTGTCAAAAAGTTGGAAATGGGAACTTTCCATCCAAGGAGCTATTGAAAATATTTTTTTTCCATTTTCTATTAGATATTGTAGGTTGAAGCTATTTGTTGCAAATTTCTTCAATAGGCCATATAACTTTCACCTTGATGCTCCATTTTTGCAAATGAATAGGTGTTCAAAAGGTGTTGAAGAGAACTATATTACTATAGGGATAATCTTTTCAAATTTTGTCTTAGGCTCATTTTCTATTAGAATTTATAATTTTGGCTATTTTTGTAAACACACTAAACTATAAAGTGCCAACCTTATAATATTTGGGGGGTGATTTTTGATACCAGTGAAAAGGGTGGGGGTGTTCTTGGTATTCTTGTGTTCACTTTCTTTCAACACCTTTTTTTGCATTTCTTCATCATGGCTCAAATGACAGTTCCTACTCTAACTGCATACAACTATTTTCAGTGGAAATCTCAAATGAACATCATCTTAAGAAGACTTGGTTTGCATAGAATAAAAATGGGACTAGAAATTGAACCAGATATAGATGAAGAAAAGACTAAGTGGTTAAATAGATGTGATGAAGCATATGGAACATTGTGTGTGTTTGTTTCTCTTGATTTTCACTTTCATATTGAATCTTTGGATACTCCAAATGAAATATTGAAAAAGTTAGAAACTCTATTTGGTAATCAAAATTCTATGAGAGGTCATATGTTGGAAAATGAACTAATCGGTTTAAATCCAAGCAACTTCAACACAATTCAGGATTTCTTCACCAAATTGAAATCACTAATGCTACAGTTGAAGCAATGTGGAATTGAGAAGAAAGATGAACAACTAATTCTAAGTATTCTCTCTAAGCTAAGTTCTAAATATTCAGTATTTGTTTCTACCTTTTATGCTACTAAGGATGCACTTGGGTCTACATTCACCATGCCATCTTTGGATGATTTTGCTACTTCTCTCACATGAGATCAAGATAAGCTAATCCAAATGGGCACTCTAAAGTCTTTTGAGTCACATGCCTTGGCTACCAACCATGGCATAGATGAACAATGAGGACAAAGTAGTAATAAGGATAAGAAAAAAAAAGAATAGAAAAGAGAAGAGGATCATAAATTAGCTACTCCAAAAGTAGCTAATGAGACCTCATCTTCAAAAGGTGACAAGCCCAAGAAAGAGAAGGTCAAATGTGCCTATTGTAAAAGACCTGGTCATAATGAGCACAAATGTTTGAAGAAACAAGTAGATTAATTGGCACACATTCTTGAAAAGAATAATCTCAATGTTCTTGATTCCATCAAACAAAGTTCAGATGAGGGGTCTCACAAGGATAAACACAACAATAAGGGGAAAGAAAAGGGCAAGGCCCTTATAGCAGTCGCTTCTCCACCATCCACATGGGTTCTTGATTCAAGTTCTTCACACCACATGGCTTCATCTAAGGATGAGATTGGATCTTTGGAGACGTGCATTGTGCCTTCCATTTTGATGAGTGACAACACTCCTATTGAGGTGTGTGGGAGAGGGTTTGTTGATATGGGGGATGACATATTTTATGATGTTCTTTGTATGCCCTCATTGTCAACTAATCTCCTATTGATCTATCAAATCACTCACATACAGTTGAGCAGGTTGAGTTTAATCCTAATTCAGTGGTGATTCATGAGTTGCACAATGATTCTATAGTTGCAATTGGGAGAGTAGATTATCCGTCATGACTTTATTTGTTCTCTCACTTTGTTCTCGATCCACCTTCATCTGTTCTACTCACTCATTCAGATGATTTGAGTAATTTGTGGCATCAATGGTTTGGCCACTTGAACTACCACTATTTGCAACAACTCAGTCAGTAGGACATGGTTGCAAGATTTCCTACAATTTAGTTTTTGATGGTTGTTTTCTAGAGATGCATTATTGGCAAGCATCCAAAAGAGAAATTTGACAAAGGAAAATCTTGGAGAGCCTCACATATTCTGGAGTTGGTACATAGTGATTTAGTAGGGCCATTTCCATATCCATCTGTCAATAGAGTGTGATATGTTTTGACATTCATTAATGACTTTTATAGGTACACCTTTGTGTACTTTCTCAAAAAAAAGTTTGAAGTATTCAATTCATTCTTGGTATTCAAGGATTTTGCAAAGAAACATATAGATAATGGGGGGGAATATGTCAACCATAGTTTTGTGCAATATTGTGCTTTAGAAGGCCTTGATTTGCAGCATACAGTTCCTTATGGTCCTTAACAGAATCGAGTTGTAGAATGAAAGAATCAATTCTTGAAAGAGATGGCCAATTATATGATTCACTTCAAGTCTTTGGCACCACCTTTCTAGGTAGAAGCAATTAATTGTGCATGTTATATCCAAAACCACATTCCTCACAAAGTCGTGAAGGGGGTAACTCCTGTTAAAGCTTGGATCAATTGGAAACCATCAATTAAGAACTTTCGAATATTTGGCTCTAGTGCATGGGCCCACATTCCAATAGAGAAACATAAGGCTATGGATCCATGGAGTAAGCCTTGCATTTTTTTGGTTAACTAGATGATGTCAAAAGGCTACAGGATTCTTCATCATACCACACATGAGTTGTTCATTGAGAGGAGTGTTTATTTTAAGGAGAGTTCTTCTAGTTCTTCTCTCAACACTTCTCCAACCACCATTAGATTGAAGTCCTTGCATCATGATGATAGTTCTTAAGAGGGTGATAATCATTTTGATCTTAATGACGAGTCTTCTTCCTCCACTTCAGATGATGATAGTGATCATGAAGGTGCACATTGTTCATCTTCAGAGGATGATGATTCTCCTTCTCTAACTGTAGGGCCTCTTTAGGCTTGAAAAACATTGTAGTCAATAGGGGATTGGGTAGGGGATCCTTCAAATCATAGGATAACACAATCACAATTTCAAGAGGCTCCACATCTCTTCCTTGCCACAAATTCTGATCCACAATCCTTTCAGGAAGTTTCTGGTGTCCCCGAGTGGGATGCAATGATGTAGGAAGAGTTTAATTCCTTGGAGAGGAACCACACTTTGGATCTTGTCCCACTTCCTAAAGGAAGGAAACTTGTTCAATGCAAGTGGTTCTATCAAAAAAAATTATACCAAATGGGTCAGTTGACAAGCATAAGGCTCACTTGGTTTCTAAAGGATTCTCCCAAGTTCTAGGGATTGACTACTCTAAGACTTTTGCACCATTCGCCAAAATGAATTCTATCTGGCTTGTCCTTGATATCATTGCAACACATAGATGGGAAGTTCACTAGATGGATGTGAAGAGTGTTTTTCTTTACGGTGATCTTTAGGAGGAGATATACATGGAGCAACCACAGGGGTTCATTCAAGATCCTTCACTTGTGTGTTATCTTCAGAAGTCTCTCTATGGCCTCAAACAGGCCCTTTGGGCTTGGTATGCCAAGATGGACTCCTGCCTTCTAAAAGTGGGATTCACTCGATGTCATTCTTATCCTAGTTTCTATATTTTGCAATAGGATGATACTCACACCTTGGTTCTCTACATTGATGACTTGTTAATGATAGGAAGTCACTCATCTACTATTCGAGAAGTGAAAACTGCCCTTCATGATCAATTTTTTATGTTAGACTTGGGCTTATTGCACTAATTCTTGGGGATTGAGATCACTTAGTCTTCGAGTATCTCTCTTGCACAATCTAAGTACACACTTGATATGATCCATAGGTTTCACATGGTTGATTGTAAGCCTACGTTGACTCCATTTCTATTAGGGGTCAAACTTGAGGCTAAGTGTCCTTCACCCTTGGTGGATGACACTTTGTATTAATAGCTTGTTGGTAGTCTCATCTATCCAAATCATATGAGTCCCAATATTTCATATGTTGCGAGCATGGTCTCTCAATTCATGCAAGAGCCACAAGAGTTGCACTGGAAATCATCTAAGCAGATTCTTCACTACATCAAGGGTACTCACAATTATGGGATTCACTATGTAGTGGGTGTGTATTTTGAATTGGTGGGACACATAGATTTAGATTAGGTAGGAAATTCTTAGGATCATAAGTCTACTTTTAGATATTGTTTCTCCCTTGGTTTCTATCCAATATGTTGGTTGAGCAAGAAACAGTCTTCTATTGCCCTTTCATCTACAGAGGTTGAGTATTAAGGAGTAGCTAATGCTACTATTGAGGCCATCTAACTTAAGAACATTCTCACCAAGTTTTGCATTCCATTCTAGAAGCCCGCAGTCATTATTTAAGACAACCAAAGTGCTATTCAGATCTCTCATAATCTAGTCCATCATTAGCGGACCAAGCACATCAAGATCCATATGCACTACATTGGGAGTTGACTCATGGGAGATCATTGATCTCAAGTACTGTTTGGCATAAGATTAGACTATAGACATATTCACCAAACCCTTCACTACGAGCAAGTTCCTTCATTTGTAAGCTTTGCTTGGGGTGAAGTTGGTGTTCTTCAGGGGGCTACTCAGTCCTTCTCACCTTCTTCTCTCTCTATTTTGGGGGGTGTTCTCTCTATTTGTGGAAGGGCTTCTTCTTCTTTGGGGGGGAATTTGATATGTACATGGGTACCTAACATGACATCATTTGCTTGAACCCATAATTTTTTACATCCTCCTAAGCTATGGTTAAGGGGCAATGTTGGTGTAGGTTTTTATTTTTCTAGTGGGATAAGTTATTTTCCCTTAGTTCTAGGTTTTTCTTACATTTTTATTAAGCTTTCTTAAGATAATAAAGTGAGTTTATTATTTAATAACTAGGAGATAAGTGATGTGGTGTCCCCTTCCTTAAAGAGTGGAACACTTTCCACTTTTGGTGGTTGAATCCTATTGGTTGGGTTTGCAACCTCCATCCTCTCCTTAGTTCATTATAAACTCACTAACTAGCTTGTATTTTTCATCTTGGAAGCTCTTAATGCAATTCTGTCATCCTGACATTGCATATCTCTCGAAGTTGTTGGTTTGCATTGTTTATGTTTTTTTAGTCTATGTAGCTTTGAATTTCTCTTATAAAGTTCCTTGTGTTATTCAATCTATTTCAATAGTTGAGTGGTTTGGATAGATGAAATCTACAAATGATTTATAAAAACCATATTAGATTTAATATAAAATAAACATTATATACAATGATTAAATGATAATTGTTGATGGGTGT
>VDFB02178497.1:0-26776 GCA_007258455.2 Sequoia sempervirens
TGGTATTTGTTGATGTGTTTTAGTGACCCTTTCCATGAATAAAGTTATAGCGGCTTCCCTATTCTCTCTTGATCAAAGTATTCCATGCTAAGATTGCAAGAAATTTCATCGTTCAACTCAAGAGTTCTTTTAGATGCGAATAGGCTGGTTTGGCTCGATGTGATTTGCTGGTATTTCAAGGGGACTTACGGAATTGTTCGGCAGCGGAGAAAGGAATTCAAATGCTCGAAAGATTTGTCTATGAAGTTCTTGTTTCCTATTCTAACCGGAAAGTACTGAATGAAATGGTGTAAAGGTTAAGAAGGCTAAATCTATTCTAATGTGTGGGACATGGCGATCAATCTTCACAAGCTTCAACCAAACTTCGCTTTGCCTCGCATCGGACAGCCTCCACGGAGTCGGTGCAATCTTCAAGGGAGATGACAAAAGATGTTCAAACCACCACTTGACATAAAGATACCATCACAACGACGCATACCATTATTCAAACTGTGATTGAAGTTAAGTACATGATATTCCAGTTGACCACACAAGGCATTCACCATCAGCAAATACACTAGTGGTATGGATAGCGAAGTTGCTTAGATCAAGCTGTAATGTCCCCTTCTCGAGCATGACTTCTTCTGATTTACCGTTAGCCTATTCTGGAGACCCGTAGGCTTTCCGGTGGTGAAATTAGGGTTTCTTGGCTGGTGGTTTCTTGTGCTCACGGATTGGCGTTTGAATTGCGGATTCCTTCTGGGTTTTTCGTGAGCTTTTCGGTGATGTGTTCGTTTTGGCATTCTGAGCACTTTCACGAATTTACTATTTTTAGTAAATTCTATTTCTGGCAGTGGTCTTGTTGGTCTCGGCTCGATTAACCTTCTACTTCAGTTGTTCAGTTGGTTTTGCTCAAATTTCGGCTTTGGGGCTCGTTTGGAGAGATAAGTTGAATTAATTTTAATAAAGGCATGTTTAATGTTATATTTTGCTGTTGACCCCCTTAGCCTAGTGTTGGAACTTAAGTTGTTTTTAAAAGGTGGCTTTTGAAGGGGTGGCGCCCCATGAAGATTATTTTATATTTTTCTAACGTCAAAAATCAATGTTGGAGAAAAGGACGCCCATCTTGGAGTTATTTGTAATTTTAAAAGATAAAATTGCTTAAGGCAAAAAGGACGCCACTTTTGGAGGGAAGAGGAGTTACTCAAAATTTGAAATGCTGGGTTTCTAGAAGCTTCTGGACAATCATCTCAAGTCTTTAAAAGGAGGTCTTGGTCTTCAGTTTCATCATCCAACATCTTGAGTAAAGTTATGCTGCCGAAATGGTGAGAGGATTGCTTCGAGGAATGAATGCCTCCTAGCTTGGCTCGACTTCGTGCTTGTGAGACAGCACCTAGTGGAGATATTTCTTGTGTTTGAGTGCATTTTGTAGTGAGGTATGCTTGTAGAGAGCTAATTGCATTGATAGTTCAGTTGTGTGCATTTTCATGTCATTTTCAGAGTTTGCTGAGTTTGTAGCTGATTGTCATTTTTAATCATATTTCAAAAATACCAAAAAAATTCATTGTGGGTACTTTACATTTCAGCTTGTTAGGGTAGGGCGCCATTCTTAGCTAAGTTTCAGAATTTTTAAGTGAGAGTTGATTTTTCTAGAAGAAAATCGCCCTTCTCAAGGGGCCGTACTTTTCTGTACTTGCATTGGGAATTGTGTTAAATTAAATATTGCAGTTTGGGACTGGTCTTTGGTTCTTACTTGGGCGCCCTTGTCATAGTGAACTAATGCACTTCGTTTGGGGTCATTTGGTTGAGAATTGAAAGAGCTGTGAACATTTCACTCCATTTCTGTGTTGCTGTTTACCAGTTTCAGACTTTGTGACAGTCATATCAGTCCGCATTTTGAGTGATTCTTGTGTTGGAAAGTGATAGGAATCTTTGGGAGAACATTGAGAAAGACTTACTTATCATTGCTACGGTTAAAGAGCTCCATTTACTTGATATTGCAAGCAATTTTCACATATTGTAAGCTGTACAGTAGTACTGTCAGCATCTTTGATATTATTGCACTTTTCAATGTTTGTATCTGCCCACTGAAGAAGTGGAAGAGGCTGGCTTGCCGCCTATTTTCTTAATTTGCTTATAAATTCAAAGACTCCGCCATATGGTCGCCTCTTGTCTGTCATGGACTGAGTAGCACATGCTTGGTGTTGAGCTTCTTTCCAGTATTGCAATAGATAGGGACCCTCTGACCGAATGGTCGTCGTTCGCCGGCGCATCTCGTGGTTAGAGTTTCTTTCTAGCATTTACTTTGAGACCCTCTGACCAATGCTCACACCTTGCCCTTTCCGGGATCCTGGTGTACATTCAGGTTAGAGTTACTTTCAGCAACGTTTTGGTTTTCTGACTAACCTTAACGGGTGCTTGACTCACTGTAATTTGTCTTTGAAAAATTGGAAAAAAATTGGGCTGGTATATTTCACAAACACCACATTCCACAATTACTATCTCCTTGCATAAAATGAAATTTACGCTACTCTACGCTACTTGAAGTAGAAGGGATGAAGAAACCTCGCTAGCTATCCACAACAAAGATGAATTTCACCATCAATGAAAGATCTTTTATTATGAAAGTTTTACACGACAATTTCTTACAAAAGTTTTCAAAGGAAAACTTTCCTTCTCCTCCAACTACACTATCAATCTACTTCTAAGTTGTCCCTTTATTCTATGTCTACTGTCTAACTCTAAGCTAATGAGAGTGCAAATGAGGGGGACTCCCCCTTTTATAGTTGGCCAAGTCCAACGGACGGCTCAGATTACAATCGGCTGGATGGCCCAGATCGTGCCACCTCAGCCCTAAACAAGATTTGCCCTAAAAACCGCCACTAAGGAGAGTGGGGTAATAAATGAGCCATTAATGGCCACCATCCTTCTAGAAGATTCCCTTTTGAGGCGTTCACTGTTATTGATCTTCTGGATTAATTTTAAGCCATCTCCAGGCGCATTTAGATGTTTCAGCTTTCATCTTTCACACTGGGCGCAAATAATGCCTTCTACTTTCAGTTTGACTTGAGGCGCATATAATGCCCTCTACTTTCAGTTTTAACTTGGCCGTTTTCAAGACCCCTTCCCAGGCGCAAATGGATGCATGAACTTTCGCTTTTGAGCTTTGGCACATTTGCATGGTCCAACTTTTACTTTCACCACCACTTAGTTTTCCTTTCTAACACCCAGGGGCGTATTTAGCACATTCAACTTTTAATTTATCAAGAGGGGCGCATTTGGATGTCTTAACTTCCATTTTGTGCTTGGGCGCATTTAAGACCTCCAACTTTCATTTTCAACATTAGACGTTTTCCTGTTTCCTCCTTGAGCTAGGCGCATATGGGACCTTTGACTTTCATTTTGTCAAGAGGGGCGCATTTATGGGGGCGTACTTCCAGTTTGAAGCGCATTTGGGCTATCAAGCTTCCAGTTTGGCACATGGGCGCATATGGATGGTCCAACTTTCATTTCAAACGCCTTAGTGAAATTTTAAGTCCCTCCTCTCTCTGGGCGCAAACAAGACCATCAACTTTCAACTTTAATGCCAGGCGCATTTTGTATCTTATATTCAAAGTTTTAACTCAGTCGTTTTTTTAGCTTTCACTCTTGGGCGCATATGCCTTAGCAAGCATCCACTTTGGCACTTAGAATGTTTTGAGATCCATCTCCCAGGCAAAGGCGCATTTGATGGGTCTTACTTCCATTTTGTGCTTGGGCGCATATTGGACTTGGCACTTTCATTTTTAACATAGGCGCAAATCATGTGTCTAACTCTTAATTTCAACACCCCAGGCGCATTCTCAAGGGTCTCCATCCAATTTAACTAGGGGCGCATATAGCTAGTGGAGGTTTCATTTCCAACGCTTAAACTCTTTAGCCACGTCCTTGCTCTCCAGGCGCATATCACCCATCTAACTTTCATTCTAATGACTTAGGCGCATTTTGACTACCAAGCATCCACTTTTTGACTAGGCGCATATGGCACATGGGGGTTTCAATTGACTTAGGCGCACTTGACATAGTCAACTTCCATTTTGCATCCTAGGCGCATATTAGACCATCAACCTCCAGTTTTATGACATTAGGCGTCTTTTTATGTTTTTGCCTTGAGCCAGGCGCGTATAGCTAGGTCAACTTTCATTTTTGTGCCTTAGTAAAATTTTCAACTCTTCCAAAGAGGGGCGCATATAGCATGGCTTTCTTTCACTTTTTGACACCCAGGGGCGCATATTACCCACCAAGGTTTCACTTTAAGCTTGGGTGCAAATGAGAGGTGGTGCTTCCAATTTCTACGCCTAAGGATATTTTCCAAGTCCCTTTAGCTAGCAAGGGCGCATTTTACCCATGATGTTTCCAGTTGGAGGCGCATTTAATATCATGAGCTTTTAGTTTCAACACTTAGAAACATATGGGAGGTCAATATCTAATTTTGTCAAAGAGCATTTAATGTGTACAACTTCCATTTTGTGTCATGGGGCATATGACCATATGGCTATGTTCTTTAAAATGCCTTAGAAAATTTTTGAATCCTTAACCTCCTTGGGCGCATTTGACCACCTCAACTTTCAATTTGGTTGGGGCGCATTTGACCATAGCTACGCTCAATTTCCGACACCTAGTGAAATTTTCATCATTCTACTCCCTCCATGACCTTGGGCGCATTTTGACCCTGCTACGTCAAGTTTTCCAGACTTAGCCATTTTTCCGCCTCTGTTCAGCCTTCACAGTGAGCTTTAATGCCGGACTTGAAATTTTATCCATTTTAGCACAATTTTACGCCCGTTGCCAGATTTGAGTTGATTTTCCGTGGTTGATCCTAACTCACCCTGACTTTCTATTTTTAGAAAGTTCCTGAAATTTCGCGCCGTTGACTGAATTCTGACTCCTGAAAGCCCGATTTTCACTTTGCTCTGAATTTTGACCAACTCGTTCTGTTAGTGCCTGATGTCTGTTTGTACCTGCTATTTTTAGCAACACACTTTAAAATAAAACTCGAGAAAGTCTTAAATTTCGTATTAGATGCAGAAACATAGGTGATCGTAGTGGGATCTTTGATCTGCAATGTAGTATCGGATTCGCCCTTGATTACAGAAACCTAATTGACTGCTAAAGTAGCAATTATCGATTCGATTCTCTGTAACTCTGTTTGCTTTGGAATTTGCGCCAAAGGCTCCTCATCACGTGCTTGACCTGTATTTGCTGACATTTGGTGCTGATCTGCCAATTATAGCTGCTGCTGAGGTGACTTACTATTTATAGTAAGTGTTGGTTTCTGAGGCCTTCCTTGCTCCGCTTGCTTTGAAATTTGGACAGTGGGCCCATCGCTGGTGAACTTGCCTGTGTACGCTGACGCCGAGATCAACTTTCTATTTATAGCCCCTGCCCAAAATGCCTTACTAAAAATAGCAGGTTCTCCGATTGCCTTCAAATTTTGCCAACATACTCTCGAAAGGATGCTGATCGTGATGGGTACTTCAGTTTTGAACATTTTGACCTCTGACTCCTCATTTTTAGCGTTGAAGCTCGAAACCCTAATTTTATGCATGTCGCTCAGATGAGCTCCGTTTGACGTCGTTTTAGTTGCATGATGATCAGCTTGCAGTTCTGGAGCGTCGAGTTGCTGCCCAAGTAATACCTGCTAAAAATAGAAAGCGGCCTGAAAAGTGATCTTGGCAAATTTTGTCAGTGATCTTGCATGCCATACTGCCCGAAAAATCTTGAAAAACCCAGAAAAACCCAGAAAAATCTCCAACATGCACGCACTGGCTAAAAATAGTAAGTTTCCGAAAAGTGGTCAGCTCCATTTGCATGTTACATCGTCGCGAAGCTCTTGGAAAACCCAGAAAGAAAATGCCGACATGCGCTGAAAATGTCTGCATGCAAACCCTAATATTGGCCTCCGAAGGCCGAATGCTGAAAGTCATCATCATACTTTGCATGTCACATCACTGCGAAGGTCTCGAAAAACCCACAAGGAATCTCCGGACATGCGTTGAAAAACTCTGCGTTTAAGCCCTGAAAATTGCCTCCGAAGGCAGAACTGCTAAAAATAGCAAGTTGTCCGTTTTTGCTCAAAATTTGTCAAAAGTGAATCTGAAGTGCTCTGAGTGCAATGAAGTTGCCAAAATGTGAAAATCTTAAGAAAATCAACCCTAAACTGACACTTACTAAAAATAGAAAGATGGCAGAATTCAGTGAAAGTGCAGGGGTTGCTTGCTGAAAACATGGTAATAATTCTGCTAGGCTCAAAGGCTGACAAACCAACTCAATTTGATCTCAATATGACCTAAAAATGTGAAACCCTAATTTCAGACTTGGTCAAATCTTCACGTTCAAACTCGTAGGGCGTCCCGAGCGGCAGGCGAAGCGGAGAACAAAGAGACAACAAAGCCAAAAGACGAGAATGGAGCAAAATTTATGGGTCCCCATTTGGATGGGGCGATGTGTAGAAAAGGTCTAGCGATTATTCTTGGTATCACCGAGGCGTGGCTTCTTCGATCGCGGCCGCGAGCTGATTTATGAGTTCGCGGGGCTATGGCCAACATTATAGATGGAATTTGAACACCTTTGGGGCCATATTTGCTAGGCGAACGTCCGGATGAAATAAGTTTTACTGATAATTTGAGGGTTTCTTGCGGTGCCTTTCTTAGGAACATTAAGACCTTTAATGCAGGATGACTTTTGAGAATCTGCTACATTCTCCCGCTGATCGGAACCGCGGGGACTCGCCAGGCGCTTGGAGAAAGTCTTGTACAAGGCACGAGCATTCAGTCACGATGTTAGAGTTTCAGTTGGATTGTGTTCCGCCTATTTCAGTTCATGAGGTTGAGGCCGTACTTAGCAGATTTGTTGAGTTGACAGTCAGGGAGAAGGCAAATGGGAACCTTACACTCTCTTTGAACCCGAGGATCTTCTAGAAATTTGGTATGGAGCATTTATTGCATTTGCTATTTTTGGGGGTGAGTGGGAATCTTTGACTCATTTAATGTACCACTCCCTATTCTAGCAGTTTTTAGGGTTAGGGCTGAGGTGGCACGATTCTGGCCACTCTATTGATTGTAACCCTAGCCGTCCTTTGGGACTTGGCTAGCTATAAAAGGGGGAGTCCCCCTCATTTGTAATTCATTAGACATTAGAACAAGAGATTAGATCAGAGTAGAATTGGAGAGAGCATTAGAGCTAGATAGTGTAGTATTGTAGAGCATTTTTGCATAATTTGGAGAAGAGAAGTTTTCCCTTTGGGCTTTGGTGTTGTGTAACACATTTTATGATAATAGATCTTTTCATTGATGATGGAATTAGATGTCTTGTCATGGAAATGCTAGCAAGGATTTCTTCTTCTTTGCATTATCCAAAGTAACTTGGATTCATACAAAAGTAGCTTACTTGATTGTTAATGGTGTTTTTATTGGTCAGCCAACTGTTCATACACTAAGCGGCTTGTTGATGATAAGAATACGCCTTAGCGTGAAGTCAACTGGACATTATCTTGTGTTTAACTTCGGTTGTGGTTTACATACTTATATGCGTTGTTCTGATGGTGTATGTATGTTAAACTATAACTTGAATACCTTTTGCTATCCCCTTTGAAGATTGCACCGATTTTGCTGAGGCTGTCCGACGGAGGCTAGGTGAAATCCGGTTGAAGTCTATTGAGACGAAGCCCCACATACCCTGCATTTAGAATAGAATATAAATTTCTTAGGCCCTATACCCTTTTATTTTCCGCACATTTCTGATTAGTTTTAGGAAAAGAACCACATTGCCAAATCATACACGTGAGAATCCCCTTCAAAATCATACATTAGCTGCTAACTGCAAGAAATCTGGACAATTGTGTAAGTCCCCTCGTACGAACACAGCAATACACATCAACCAAACTGGGTCTCTAATCTTAGCTATTGAAATACTTTTTGATCAAGAGAGAACGAGTATTCCAAAACTATTTGTTCTCGCTTTGTTTGGTATGGTCATAAAACCACATCAACAAGCAATTTCCTCAAGCTGTAATGGCATTTTTGCAGAAGCAGTTGGTCTTCCCATCCTTTGACGTTCATCACAACGACGAACATAATTTTTAACGTCTTTATGCATTGAAGGCCAATAATATCCAATGCCTAAAATTTTATGAGAAGTTCTCTTTGCAGAGTAATGACCCCCAGAAGGATCATTGTGACAGGCCCTCAAGATACTATAAGTTTCATCGGCCCTGACAGACCACCTCAAAATCATGTCGGGTGGACAACGGAATAACATTCCATTAATCCATTTAAATGGTGCACTCTCTCGAATAAGTCGCTTCCTTTGTTTTGAAAGACATCCATCTCTAGCAACAAACTTTGTCATCCATCATCTTCTAGCACACAAGCAAGAATAAGAACATGATCTTTTATTGTGTGTAATTACCCCTTGGATTCCCTTCACATAATATATCAACATATTCTATCATAATCTTATTGAGAGTGTTTGATGTTTCAGTACCTACATCTTCATTTAATATAATTGAATGGTCTATAAGCTCTTCTTCTCCCACATGTGTTGAAATATATAAGTCTTGTGCTACTTTCATCATCAATGAAATATTATTATAGTCTACAGTAACTTTTTCTTGCATAGATTCGTTAATAATCTCAAAGTGTTGGACACCTGTGTCTCTGTCGTAATGCAAAGGATCTAAAGAAAAAGGATGAGTCAAAACTCAAAATTAAATTCACTATGTCCTGAACTAAAGACTCAGCCTCTAAGTGTTGTAGAACACTGCCAAGATCTAGTGATGAATCCTCCATATGGACTTCTGATCTAACGAATGTATCCAAGGCTGAATGATCTTCAATAAGAAGAAAATCTTGTTCTTGATCTATCTATGATGCTTCATTGATGTCCTAAGCAAAAATGCCAACTCCTAGTGGTCAAGTCTTTATCTCTTCCACCGATATCAACAAAGTTTTTTCATCACGAGTTCTTATGGAAACTTTTGAATTTGAAGTTGAAAAATCTTGGGAGAAAAAAAATATCTTGCTATTCTTTGATTATATCTGATGTGGGCTCTTTGAACAACCGTTCAAATGACAAAAAGAAGAAATTGGATTCACCATCATCCTATTTGGTGTTTTTGACTTCTTGTTTGCAATTTTGTTCCTAAGATGTTTGTTACTTTATCTTCCTTGAATAGATGCAATACTTGTGCAACATTAGATACTTCTTCCATCAGCATTCCTTCTTCAGCCTCAAAGAATTTGAGCAAAGTGCGCAAGATTTATGCTTCTAGTGGATACTCATGTTCCATCCATAGTTCCTAATTATGCAAACACATTACATCATTCAATGTATAAATATGAAAATTATCTCTTACCTCTTGAATTTTGTATTGGGTGTATCCCATCACAGCATTGCTATTGGATTCGTCCAGAAGACATTCAAGACTATCCAAAAATCCTTGATTTTCATTTGAAGCTATCAATATTTGTATGAATTTGTGCATTTCAAGACAACTTTTTCCATTGTATTCACTCGTTGCATGAAACAAGCAGTATCTGTATGCAGGAGAAAATATTTCTACCACTTGCCTTGTTGGTGAAGTCCATAGGTGAGAGCTACTACTAACATAATTGATGAAAGCAACACTTTTGCTTGAAGGAGGTGGATCATGTTGAAGTTGTTGAACCTTCAAAGGAACTAGTGACCTAATTGAATATTTTTGTATCTTTTCTAAAGTAATCATATAGTTTTCCAACTCGATGGCATGTTCCTAAGCATCCCATAATTCTGTAATGTTTCCTTGTTTGAGAAAGAAAGCAACTTATAGATATTGAGCATTGATGAAGTACCTTAGAAGAATTTCAAAATAAGGATTTAGAGTGTCAGCAACCTTGGTAACCAAACAATTAAATCTTGTAGTGAACTCCCGCATCATTTCACGTTCACCTTTCTTGGCATTTAAAATTTGTGCAAACAAATATGACTCCCTAGCCAACTTGAAACATGCCAGAAACTTCTTACTCATTGATTCCCAAATCATGATTGAACGAATAGCAAGGTGGCAAAACTAATTAGCAGTTGTGCCTTGTAAGGTTTCCATGAACAGGTGAACTACATCATTTTCATGTGCAACACTTGAATTCAAATCGCAGTGGTGAAGGCTGAAAAGTGCTCAAAAAGATATCACTTGCCATCACCATAAAAATTGGGTGAAAATTTCCTTGGTCCTCGAGGAAGGTCATGATTTCTATCAATGCCAATGGACCATTTTGGGTTCCCCATGGCAACAATGGATGTGCACAATTGTTGCTAATACAATTTACCTCCTAATCGGCCATTGAGTGTAATGATTCTTCATTTGAATATGAAAAATATTCATAAACTTTGGAACCTTTGTGCCAAATTGAATGTTGCAATGGATAAGACAATAGCCTTATGTCCTTCCCAATGGAGTCGTAAAAAATTGCCAGTGTTTTAATTCACACCTTTTAGTGCAACACAAAACAGAATAAATGTGTGGTAGAACTGCTCTTCAAAATATGAGGGGAATCTCCTTGTAAAATAAAACTAACCTAAAGTTGAATGATATGCACCTACAACTTACAAACTTTAGAGTGTTTTCAGGGGTGATTTCAAGTTCAAGTTGAATAAACTTCAAATGTTATTTTTTGGCTTTGCCTAGTGTTAAAGGCTGAAACACTATCTACACACAAGGCGAATAATTTTAAGCTTATTGACTGAAAAGAAATCCTAAGACTAGACACTTACACTATTCAAGTAAAAATAGAGATAGCAAGGCAAGTACACAAAGATTGAATAGGCTAAACATGATGATTTTAGTAATATAAATGGACTCAATAAAAGCCACAACATCCAACTTCAAAAGGACTTGCAATATAAAGCTTGCAAATTTGGAAGAAGCTATTTAATATACTTCAACACACAACAAAATATCTCAATAGACACTTAGAAGTAAGATGGGCATAATAAATTCAATTGAGTGAACAAAAAAATCACAACATTGAATATTTAAGGACTAGCAACACCAACAATATGCAGACATGAGAATTACCATTTATCAATTCACTAAGTGCAAGAAGGCAATCATTTATATTGTTTACAAACAATTGCATGAAAATAAATAAATCAAACTAACTGCACTCCTAACCTAACTACAATAGCTTGCAAAGCATCCAAGATTTGTTACAAATTATCTCATCCACTAATTCTAAAATTTCAATCATAACACTATCAAGTTGAACTAACAATCAAAATATTACAATTATCCCTTAAAAGCTCTCATCTGTCACATGATGAGGTAAATGATCTAAAAATAGCTAACTCTAAGCTATAAATAACAAACATTAAAAATAGCTCAGGCTCCTTGCACTAAAAATAACACAGACTATAAATAACTCCACCTACAAATAGAAAATCCCTAAATATGCTCTTCTTTCTTAAAATGGTGGCATCTAAAAATAGACTTTTGGCTAGCCGGCTTTAGATGAATTTCATGATTTTGCAACTTTTCCTCTTATTACAGTTAACCCTCTAAAAAACCTTGAAAATCTACTCATTCATCACAAATTCATATAAGGGCATCCCTGTTAGAAAGCATTCACCTACTTTGTATTGGCATTAACACAGAACTTTCAAGAAAAATCACCTCCTTTGTATTAGCACAGGCCAATACAAAAGACTTCAAATTTTCAAAAATCTGCCTTCTTTGTATTTGTGTGGGCCATTGTCTAAGCATGTGCCCATACACTAGCTTGTAAAACCTTTTTTTTAATTTCTTTTTTATATAGCACACTCATAACCTTAAGTGTGCAAATTTAATCATGATCAAAATCTTCAAAAAAATGTTGTTCTTTGAATTAGCGCACACCAATGCTTAGACGTGCACCATTACTTTGTATTATGTAAACCTTTCTCTTATATTATTGAATGCATTTATGAAGGCATGTTTCCCTCTATAGTGTGCATCTATATTCATGAAAAAAATTGTTCCTTGTTTGAATGCACTTAATCCGTCATGCACACACCAATGGTACAAATATATCTGCCTCCCAATCCTCTATCAGGGGCACATCAATAGTCTTGGTGCAATGCTAATGAGAATTTATGCTTCTTTATGAGGTGTGCGCCAATACACTAGCATTATAAAAAACAAAATCCCTTTGCAAAATCACACCATTCTCCTTTCATACGCCACTACACTACACTTGTTGCATCTTTCTTTGCTTTAGCACAATCCAAAGCTCTAGCATGTGCCTTTGATTTGGAGGTGCCTTTTAGAAATCATAACTTCTTCTTTGCTTTGGCACACCTTGATTCCATTTGATGCTTCTCTTTCCCTTCTCTTATGTGCTTGTCAAACTCTCATGCACACTTCTAACCCTGCTTCAATTTCCCTTCTTAAGGTGCATTAATTTGAACCTATGTGCACCATTGCTTATAATTGTGAAAATTTTCCTTCTTTGTATTAGCGCATTGTTTGCTTTACACATGCACCATTACACTAAATAGGAATTTTTTATTTTAAAACTTTCTTTCCATTGGCATGTACCATTGTCCAAGCATGCACAATACACTAGAGGTCACATTTTTTAATCTTTCTTTTTGGAATGGCACACCTTGTCTCCCCTAAGCGTACATCTACTCTTAGGCTCGAAATTGTTTGAAACTTTGGATTCTTTATACAAGTGCAAGTCTAATATTTGATAATCATTTTATGATCTTGTGAGAGTTAGAGAAGAACCAACAAGACAATGCAAATCGAAACATGTCAAGGGTAGATAAATTGGGATTTTCAGTTGATAAACTTGACTCCATATGAAATTTTCATATGGGTACAACAAGGTATTTAAAAATAGTTTTTGTAACAATTATTTTTAATAAAGTTCAATTCACAAAGAAATTAAAACAACATAGTCAAGAGTTAAGACACATTTGAAGATAATAGGTTATTATGCAAACATGAAATTTCCTATCATTGCAAATTGATGAAATTTCAAAACTTACTTGCAAGAGAGCCTTCAAGTTTTCCAGCAGACCATTTCTAGCAGCCCTGTTAAAAAACACAAACAAAAAATATCTTAAAACTTGCCACTAAATGTGTTCACTAAGTATAAAATTATAAATACACATCAAATGGCTAAAAGGAAGCCAAATACAACTAAACAAATTCCAACTTAATCTTGACAAAAGAGAAATGCTAAATAGACTTAGGTCCATCAATTTTGGAAAGATTTACACAAACATGCAACAAATGCAACACAAGCAAAAGACATATAACACAGTAGATACCCTAGGAAAACCCTTTCAAGAGAAAATCAAGCAATAAAGGAGAATTCAATATATAATCACTGTAGTTACAATACATTCATAGAGCATCCACTCCACTATCCAATCATGCCACCATGGGATCGATCAAGTGAAGGTGATGAGATATGTAAATGGGTTGATGCTCAACATCTACAATGAGCTAAGCATGCTAAATGTTGTTATAGTAGAAGAACCTCATCAATTTTCCTTGTAATCAAAAGAAACGTTGTCCAAGGGGAAATAAAATAGAGGAAGAGGAGGAATTTTTGAAAGGAAGAGGCCAAGGAAATACTAGTAGAGACAAGAGCAAACAAGAAGGGGAAGCTAGCACTTTTCAAATCCAAAGTTATGAAGAAAGAGGAACAACTCCATCCAAAGGAAGGAGTGGATACTGATGTGGTGGTAGAGGATTTGTTAAAGTTGATTTTGTTCTGGCCAAATATGTCATGTCCCCAAAATCATGACATTTAAATAATGAAAAACATATTTAAAATTTATTAACCATTTGAATATTGTTATAATTATAATTGTTAAAAACAATATTATAATTATAAAAATTATAAATAACATCATAAATATTGAAATAATATAATGATTATTAAAGTATATAAACAATAATATGAAACTTAGGCATAAATCAATATTATAATTATAGAGTATAAAATTCTAAAAATGAAATATAATATAGATGACGTTACACTATCACGTAACATTGAGTCCCAACCATTATATTATCTTCCAAATATACAATGGTAAAAACCTCTGTCAAGCATTGAAATTTCTATAGGAATCATAAACCAAAAGATATTCTCACTGGCATTCATTACCATGATCATATCTTGAACTTGGACGAATTAAAGACTAAACTACATAGTATCAGGCCTTTTTGATTACTAACTACCGCCACCAATATCCTATCATAAATTGGGAGTGTTGTGACCTTTTCACACATCACCCCATTGCAAATGGGGACCCCCTAATTTTTGCTCTGTTCCTCGTCTTTTGGCTTTGTTTTTCTCTCTGTTTCTGCTGTTTTCGTTTTCGGGGTATGCCCACCGTTGAGCTTAAACGTGAAATTTTGGCTAAGCCTGAGAATTATGGTTTGCTATCTTCTGGTCTGTTTGAAGTCAAATGGAATGAATAGGTTGAAATTTGAGTTTGGCAATGCAGTCAGGATGCTTCCAACAGGTCCCCAGCAAAATTTCATCGAATTCTGACAACTTACTATTTTTAGTAAGTGTCTAATTTGGGACATTTTCTCAACACTGTTAAAGTTCTCTCAGTCACACTACATCCAGGACATGTCAAGCTGCTCGTCTGCAAATTTTGAGCCAAAACTGACAGCTTTCTATTTTTAGCAAGTTCAGCTTCGAGAGCAGATTTTAGAGTTTATATGCAAAGTTTTTCAATGCATAATGGATTCTTTCTAGGTTTTCTGAAACCTACGCAGTGATATAACATGCAAAATGAGATGATGACTTTCAGTATCCAGCCTTCAGGGGCTATTTTTAGGGTTTGCATGTTGAAATTTTCTTTGCATGTCTGGACATTCCTTGTGGGTTTTTTGAGGGCTTCGCAACGGTATAACATGCAAACCAAGATCAGGACCTTTTTCAGGAGCCGTCTTCAGAAGGCTATTTTTAGGGTTTGCATGTTAGACTTTTCTGCATGTCAAGTGATTCTTTATGGGTTTTTCAAGGCTACACGTGTTGGTGTGACATGCAAGGAGATGATCATTTTTCGAGAGACTTACTATTTTAGCGTACCATTTCGACGGCTACCCATCACATCGATCACGAACGATGGTGCAACAAAAACGGAGTCAAACGGAGGTTGTTTGATCGACATGCAAGTCATATTAGGGTTTCGAGCTTCGGGACCCAAAATGAGGGGTCAAACGCCAGAATCTCTAAAAACCGGTGTATCCCATCACGATCAACATCTTTCAAGGAGTCCACTAGTAAAATTTGAAGGCGATCTAAGCACTTACTATTTATAGTAAGTCACTTCCGAAACAGGGCTATAAATAGCAAGTCAAGGTGAGACACCAGTATGAGCAAGTCAAGCAAGTGATGAGGACCCCATGGCGAGAATTTCAGATCAAACGGAGTTGCAAAGGTTCAAGAATCAAGCACTTACTATTTTTAGCAGGCCTGGCAGAGGAATTGGGGTTTCCTAAAATGTAGAGCGAAACATGATAGTTACACAATAGCGACATCTAATCACAATCCACATCCTTCAAGCAGTTTACACATAAAATTTGAGCTCATTTTGAGCAATTACTATTTTTAGTAAGTTGCTAAAAATAGCAGGTACAGGGAGGCATCAGATGCCAACAGCTCAATCACGTCACGAGGGTCGAGGCAAAGTAAAAATCAAGCTTTTTGGAGCTAGAAATCAGCTTAAAATGCAAAATTTGAGAAACTTTCTAAAAATAGAAAGCTAGGGCAAGTCGAAGACAACATGAGCAAAACCACTTCAAATTAGACGAAAGCTTTGAAATTCATCCAAGCCTGATAAAATGAAAGCTCCAGCATGAAAATCTGCCCTAGAAGCTTGAAAAGCCATGAAAATCCACTCAGTCTAAGAAATTTGAAGTCCAGCATGTGAAATGCGCCTTAGCTATTTGAGGATGATGAAAATTCTTCCAAGTACTTGAAATTGGAAGGAGGCATGGTGAAATGCGCCCTTGAAGCTGAAGATTGATGGAAAATATTCTAAGTGTTTTAAACTTGAAGTATGACCCTCCATATGCGCCTTAGGAGAGGAGAGGGTGATTAAAATATTCCAAGGCATGAAAATTTAAAGGAGGCACCCCTATATGCGCCCAACTTTGGATATAGAGTTAGAAATTTTTCTAAGTGTCCAAAACTTGAAGTGTGACCCTCTATATGCGCCTTGATCTTGAGGTGAGGTAGGAAAATGTCTAAGGCATTTAAACTTGAAGCCTGCCCCCTTATATGCGCCTTAACATGAAGATGGATGAGAGATTTTCTAAGTATTGGAAACTAAAAGCTTGAAGGGTCATATGCGCCTAAGAGTTGAAGAAGAAGTTTGAAATTTTTCTAAGTATGTGAAACTTGAATCTCTACCCCTTGAATGTGCCTTTGAGTTGAGAGGAGTTGAAAAAAAATCTAAGTGTGAGAAATTTGAAGCACACCCTCTTACATGCGCCCAAGAAGAAAGAGGAAGCCTTGAAAATTTCTAAGGCATTCAAATTTGAAGTAGACCCTCTCATTTGCGCCTTTGACATGGAGGAGACTTGAAAATCTACTAAGTATAGAAAATTTGAAGGAAGACCCCTTGAATGCGCCTTTGACTGAAGGGGTGAGTTGGAAAAGATTCCAAGTGTTTTAAATTGGAAGTATGACCCCTCATTTGCGCCTTGACTTGGAGGAAGACTTAAAGAATATTTTAAGTGTTTTAAATTTGAAGTTGGACCCCCCCAAATGCGCCTAAGCTGGAGGTTGAAGTCAGAAAATTTTCTAAGGCATAGAAACTAGAAGTAGCACATGCCAAATGCGCCCTTGAAAGATTGAAGTGATTTGAAAATTTCTAAGTGTGGTAAAATGAAAGCTCCTGCCCCCATTTGCGCCTTGACTTGGAGATGCCTTGGAATTTGTCTAAGGCAAGGAAATTAGAAGTAGAAGGGATGGTATGCGCCAAGATTGAAGAGGAGTTGGTAGTGAAATTTTCTAAGGCTGAGAAAGTGAAAGTTGGAAACCCTTGAGTGCGCCCTTGGAGAGAGATGCTTGGAGATTTTGGCTAAGTGTTTGAATTTGGAAGTAAGTACCTCCATATGCGCCCAACATTGCATGATGTCTCAAATTTCTTCTAAGTCGCTGAAACTTGGAGCCTAAACCCCTAAATGTGCCTAAGTCAAGGAAGTGGAGGTGAAATTTTCTAAGGAATTGAAACTTGAAGTAAGCCATGGTAAATGTGCCCAAGCTTGAGTGGAACTTGAAAATTATTCTAAGGCAATAAAACTAGAGGATTGAAGAGGTAAATGCACCTAGCACGACATGGAGGAGTTAGAAAAGTTTCTAAGTACTTGAGATTGAAAGCTCAACACTTCAAATGCGCCCCCCTTGAAGAATGAAGTAAGGAAATGTTTCTAGGGCAAGATTGAAAATCCCCCTAGAACCCCTATATGCGCCCATGTTGGTGATGAAATTTGAAAAAATTTCCTAAGTGTTGAAATTTATTCCACCTCCAAACAAATACGCCTAAGCTTGACAGGGGATGATGAAATTTGTTAAGGCATGGATAAAATTGGCAAGGATGAGTTAGAATACTCCAGCTTCACAAGGTCGTTGAAAATTTTCAAAGTCAGGCAAGAAAATTCGCCCAGATATGAAGGATGAGAATAAATTTGATGGAAAAATATTTTTCTAAGGTTTAAAATTCAAAAATTAAATGTACCCCTTCGTTTGTAGACCCATGAATTCGACGCCTTCTAAAGGGAATTTTCTTCTAGCTATCAGTCAAAGAAGAGCGTATGGCCAAAATGGGGACATTACAGTCCGCCCTTCCCAAAATTGCTTGTCCTCAAGCAATGCCACAACACTCCAAACTGATCCCACCAAACATATAGGATCCCGGGGTCCCATGTCCATCTCTGAAAAACCCCACCATGCTGATGCTGCTCTACTCTGATCATACAAATGAAATCATTGCACCAAAACTGCACTAACCATCCTTGCAACCTCAAAGTGATAACATGCCTGAAATTCAAGTCGAACAACATAGAAGGAATTGAATCAAAATCTAGCAGCGTCTCATGCTCAATAAACTCTGAGGAATTAACATCTGCAATGTCAATGTCAATCACCATTCTGAGAACAAAGAAGAATAATCTAAACAACTCAAAAATATTCTCATCAACATCACTCCTCAAAGCATCAAACCAAATCACAACAGCAAATGTGATTCCATCATAGCTATTTGCAAAGGAAAAAACAGCTCTTTGCCAAGTCATAGCAACTGCATCCTCAAAGCTCCTTAAGGATGTATAATGCCTCCTCTGAGTAATTCTGACATATTCAAGAAAAACTCTGAAAACTTCCACCAATCTCTCCCCCAAAGTCTCAAAAAGTTGAACCAAATCAAGCAAAGGTTCGCTGCCCCAAATACTAGTGCAAGAGATTGTACAAAGAAAGCCACTAGAACATAACTTGAACACCATCCAATACTGATCTGAATCACTATGAAACATTATTACCCACTTTTGAAGCCAAAAATCATCACTAAAAAGAGGTTGTGAAGAGGAAAAATGAATGTACCAGCTGCCTATGAAAACTGAAATGAACCACTCAAAGTCTGATTTTAGGAAAATCAGCATGCAAGGGGTTGTAGGATTGCTGCAAAACTGGAAATTAGCATCTATAATATCACAACAACTCATGCCCAAGGCTGGACACATCCTCTCAAGGAACTCCAACCCAAAATAAAAACATCCTTTGTTCGATATATCTTCCCAATCCATCGGTCGATGTGCAAAAAGAACCATCGAATGGTTAATAAGGATGGGGACAGCATCAAAGAATCTGAAAATTGAACCCGTATCTCTCCAATGATTCCTCTTTCCACTTGTAACAATCTCCATCAAGCCATGTTGAGGATCCCAAGCATGGATACCCAACTGGAAATGTTCCCCAATGCACCAAAAAGAGAACACCACAGTTCTCCAAGTGTTAATCAAAGCAATTTGCAAACTCAAGAAGTTAGTGTCTTCTTTGATAAACCCATGTAGCCCATCCATGAAAACATCAACATCAATGGAGCACAGAACAAATGTTGTCCATAATTCCCATTTCCCCAAAGGACTAGGGTGAGCCAAAACATCACTCAACCCAAGAGATAGATTGTTAAGAAGGTGAATTGCCTGTTTAGGTTCAACTTTCTCCCAAACTTCATGAGTAATAAGTTTGGAATCTTCACTCTTTGTTGCTGCAATGGAGTGACCAGCAACTACCAAGACTTGTTTTATTGACACCTTTAAGCCAATGTTGAAGAAATCTCCTTGAGTCCACACTTTCCATGTGAATACTTCATCCTTGATCCCACTTCTACTTTCATTATCAAAATGCCCTTGATGATTACTACTCACAAAACATGGCACACTTTCATAGAAAATATCTATCACCTTATGATTATCCAAATCATGTGAAGATAATGGACTGTTGTTCTCAAAAATATTATCTTCATCCCTTTCGTTGGTGTCTTCATAGAATTCAAACTCATCTTTTTCAACTTGTGGATGCTCACCATTAGTTGCCGACCCACAAAGTGTAGCATGCTGAATACTACATTCATTATCCGTTAAAACATCTATCGCATAGCTGCAAACCATTCCTTCTTGTGGCAAAGTCTCTTCCCAACTCAAGAGTTCACACTCTTGATGTACTTTCCAATCACCATCAACATATGGGATCATCTTGGCATTACGCAATGTTTCATCATTATGGAGTTCATTTATTCCTTCAACTATTTGTTTGATCTCCATAATCCTTGTATTAACTTCTTGTTCCTTAAGGGTAGCTGCAATAGATGAATGATTTTCTGCTTTGTATAAAGAATGATGAGCTAAGGTAAAATCAAGGCAAAGCCTATCCATCTCTTCCTCCTTCTCTTGGTAGGCATCATAGGTCTCCTCTGCAAACTTAATAGCATTATCCCTATCTGAGAGCAAATGCAAATAATCTGACTTTATGGATTCCAATGCCTCTTTGATAGATTGCATCTTGGAAAGAGAGTCTCCATCTTTAACTCCATTTAGTTTCTCTTCAAATTGAAACTTCCAGCAAAGTTCCGCAATGAAGTGATATGTGTTATCAAATTTTGATAACACTTTAACAATCTTCTCTTCTGAAACCAATAAATTATCCTTCAAAACTTGCAGCTCTTTAGGCCCTTGATCCCAATCAGCAAAGAAGCTATGCTCATCAAACATCAATTTTTCTGATTTGTTTTCCTTGACATGATTTTCAAAATCAGCCTCCTTTCTAATCTTATCACTGCATATCTCCTGAATCGAAGGCTTGTCAACAACTTCTTCAAACAAATTAGTACCTCTATCTTGACCTTTCAAGTTCTCATACTCTTCTTGTGCGTAATTTTGAAAGGCATCCAAATCATTTGCTGATTTTAAAACATTCTTCTCTTCAACATAAGAAATCACGTTCTCATTAGCCATTGCTGCAACTTCTCCTCCAAAGATCACTTCATTACTTGCATTGCAAACTGATTTTTGAACTTCATCAGGATCAAAGGGGAATTTATCCCACTCCGGTTCTTTATCATACCTTGGTGACATCGCGCCCGGATCCCAAATGTGAAAGGTTTGATTGCAATGATCAATAGGAAAGAGATCATCATGCTCCTCTTGAACTATTGACTCTTTGAATGAGTCACTCCTCAACCCACTTGAACTGAAATCTTCATCTATAACTTTCTCCACAGATGTAGTTTGATAATCAAACCCACTACCACTCAAGTCACTAGCATTATATCGGATTAAAGAATCATCAAAGCTGGTTGCTTTGAATATTTTGTCATTCTTTTCTTCAATGAAATTATCTTGAGTAGATGTGTTGCTGATTTTATCATTAGTGCCCACATACATACCAAAAAAGTCTTCTTGGACACTTGTCAATAATTCTTCATATGGAATTGGCTCAGCATAAAGTAGAGAATTATCCTTCACTAAATCTTCAACAAGAGGAGATAAAAACACATCGGAATCACCATCAACAACCTCACTTTCGTAATGGTCATAGGCTGGTTCAAAGACACCATTAGTATTTGCTTCATCTTGCTCTTCTTCAACGTACTTATCCCACACAACTGTTCCACCAGCATCTTTTGAGAAGCCATTTGTCTCGAGATCTTCATTGCTTGAATCCTTATTAGGACTCAAGACTGCTGTAATGATCTTCTTACCATAATAATCTTCATTATTTCCCATCCCATGCAAGTCTAGGGATGTATTTTGGGACTCTAACTTAATCTCCTCACTTGCCAAGGTATCTTCATCAAGCCCACTTTCATTTTGAACCAAAATGTGCACCTTGCTTGTGTCTTCTTCAACACTAATTGACTGATTTTTCTCTTCAATTTGCTTACTTGTGGGCTGCAAACCACAAACAGATCCTTTTGCTTCTTCCTTCCTTGATTCTTCAACCATGGCAATTTCTACTTCCTCTTTAATCATTTTTTTGATGTAGTTGACCATAGCCAACTTTCCAGGGTCATGAATCACCGCACAATTCAAAAACGTGTCAAATGAAACATCGTTCTTAAACTCATCTGTCATGCTCTGATATTGTTTACGGAGTATGGCAGCCTCATGTTCGCATTGCCTCTTGAACTGACATTCTTCCGAAGCCACAATCAAATCTGACTTCTCACGATTCCTGGACCTTAGAAAATGCAACATCTTAAGAACTTCTGAAAGCTAAACTGAACTTAGGTGAAGAATCTGATTTCTCTATCACTCATCTGTCAATTGACTCTGTCTTATTCACAGGATGGCAAGATCTTGGCTCTGATACCACTGAAATATGCTAACCAATTTTTTTCGATGAATTAACACACATAACCAGCACTTAATCAACTCGGTTAGCGTTAGCTCCAAATAGAAATCTGAACTTGAAATGAAAACTACTCAACGTCAAGAATGCGGCGTGAGAGAACCCACTAACAAATCTCCTGTAAAATGCACACAACCCAATGAAACCTCTGAGCTGCGTAAGGTTCTCAGGTACCGGCCACTCAACTATCGCTCGGACCTTTTCGGGGTCCATACTCACTCCCTTGGCACTGATGATGTGCCCCAAATATAACAACTCCTCCATCCCAAGCTCACACTTGGATTCCTTAGCATAGAAAGACTCATCTGCTAAGATACCCAAGACTGCATCTAAGTGAGCCAGATGCTCCTCCCATGACCTGCTATAAACCAAAATGTCGTCGAAGAAGACTAACACAAATCTCTTCAACTGAGCACTGAAAACCCTGTTCATAGTCGCCTGAAAGGTGGCAGGTGCATTGGTTAACCCGAAGGGCATAACCAAGAACTCAAAGTGACCGCAATGACACCTAAAAGCGGTTTTCTCAATATCCTGCTCCCTCATCTGAATCTGGTGGTACCCCGATCTCAAATCAATCTTCGTAAAGAAGACAGCTCCGTGCAACTCATCAATCAACTCATCAATGCGTGGAATAGGGTACCTGTTCTTAATTGTCCTTTTGTTGAGCTGCCTGTAATCGATACACATCCGAAGTGATCCATCCTTCTTCTTCACCAATACAACCGATGAAGCAAAAGGTGACTTGCTAGGTCTGATATGCCCCATAGCTAACAACTCATTGATGGTCTTCTCTATCTCATCCTTGAGTCGTTTCGGATGTCTGTAGGGAGTGATCATAACGGGCTTTGCGCCCTCCTCCAACTCAATGATATGCTCCGTGCCTCTGTCTGGAGGTCTACCAGGTGGAATGTCACTAAACACTTTGGAGTGTTTAGTCCTCAAGATCTGAATGTCAGGGTGGTACTAAAAGTGACTAAAACATGAGCTTACTATTTATAGTAAGCCACCTTCAAAAACAGGCTATAAATAGCAAGGTGACTAAAAGTGGCAGTGTTGACAAGTTGATAAAGGCATGAGGATGCTATGTTTAAAATTTCAGGCCATTACGAGCTTCAGAAGTCCAAATTCAGAGGACTTACTATAAATAGCAGGGCACGTAAGCTGGCGAGGATGATAAAATTTTGTCTAAGTCTGGAGTCTCGTCCAGCAGGCATAGGGAAATGCGCCCATCTCAGCTAGAGGCGTAGAAATTTTTTGAAAATGTGAGTTCATCTTGCTCAGAGGCAAAATGCGCCCAGGGTAAGAAAGTCAAAAGAAAGTCAACGAAATTTCATCCTGCTCAGGGGTCTAAATGCGCCCAAAATGAAAGAAGGGAAAGTTGAAAAAATTTCTAAGTATGAAAAATCCTCCTCATGCATCAAAATGCGCCCAAAATACAAGTTCATCCTGCAAGCAAGGCAAAATGCGCCCAAGGTGAAGGAAAGTCAACAAGGTCAAACATTTTCATCCTTCTCCAAGGCCAAAATGCGCCCAAACTGGGCCATGTCAAGACAAAACGTGGAAGGTGAAGAGTCACCCAAGGATGTTGGAGAGTTCATCCACCAGCAGGGGTGAAATGCGCCCAAGGTTGCAAGGGGTCAACAAAAAGTCAAAGTTTTTATCCTTCATCACATGCAAAATGCGCCCAGCTTGCAAACTCGTCCTCCTCACCCTCCTAAATGCGCCCAAATGAGCTCACATGAAGACGAAAACGGGAAGTTGAAAGGTCATCCTCCTCCTACCAGGAAATGCGCCCATGTTTGGAAGGTAAAAGGTGAATGAAGGTGGTAAGTTAGGTAAAAATGTTATCTAGGCGTGGTGAATTCAAGGTAAAATCCAAGGCGTTATCCTCCTCCACACTAAGAATGCGCCAAGGGTGGTGAAGGCAAGGTGGTAGGTTAGGCGTTCAAAGTGATCAAGGTATGTGTGGCATGATTTTTTTTTAAATATCCTCTCAAAGTGTGATATGCGCCTAAGGTTATAAAGTGTTAGAAAATATTTGAAGGCGTTGAGGGTGATATAAGGTGTTAGAAAATATTTGAAGGTGTTGAAGGGTGATATAAGGTGTTAGAAAATATTTGAAGGCGTTGAGAATAAAATGGAGTATGCTAGGCGCCTCAAGTGGAAATAAGATATTTTCTAAGTGTTGAAAAAATTTGCCTAGGCGTTGGGCTTTTAATAAATATTTTCCAAGTGTGGAGTGAAATAAAATGAAGTAAGGCGTGCCGGGAATGTAAAATTTCCAAGTGAAGTTGATAGAAATTTCTCTCCACTGGCAAATGAAATAAAATTTTTCTAAGGCAAGTTTTCAAAAATGCAAAGATGATTTAAATATTTTCTAAGGCAAATTTATTTTCCTTGGAAAATACGCCTAGAGCTCCAAGTTGATGAAATTTCTCAGAGCACGAGCAACTTTTCTCAGTGATGAATTCAGAGACGATGATATTGCAAAGTGATTCAATTTTTTCAAGAAGTCAGAGCAACACAGAGTGATCGCAGGCGAAGAACGAATTTAAATGATGGAAATAATATTTTCTAAGGTTCAAAATTGAAAAATTAAATGAACCCGTTCGTTGGGTACCCATGGATTCGAGACATTCTGAAGAAGATTTGCTTCTGGGTACTGAACATTTGCGATGATGATGGATTTCCAAGTCTTCTGAGCTTCGCCGACACTTTTTCAGTGAAGAATTTAATCAGTGCTCAAATTGTGAATTTTCCTAAGGGAAAATTTAAAATTTTCTAAGGCAAAAACGAATAAAATGTGTTTCAAAATGAATTTTTCTTCGAACGATGAATCTGAAGGGAGTTGCCTAGATAAGTTTGTTTAAATTCTTCGAAGATGAATTTTCCAGAGCAGATGATGAAGTTAAAAATTCGAATTCAAGTGACAGAGCTCCGGCTGGTGAGTAAAAAGAAGATGAATTAAATTTAATTTTCGAAAGCAAATTCAAAGGTGCCAGTCAAAGTCAAGTTTCTAGAAGAATAAATATTCCCGACGACTGGAGACAAGTGTCAGAAACACCAGGGAGGGAAAATTCGAATTCTTGAAGTGGAGTAGTGGAGTTTAATGGCACTGGCTAAAATTAACGTCTTCTAGAATTTGAATTTTAGCTATAAAATGAGCAAGTTTTTCACTCACTTTCACAGCTGAGAAGGGCGAATTTGCTAAGTCTGAGTGAGCTTGAAGAAGTTCGAGTCTTGCTGAGGAATTGAGCTTGCTGAGGAGGCGCACTTGAGAGTTGATTGAATTTGTTGCTGAAGTAGATGGACGCGCTTGCAAGTTGCTGAGTATCCAAATCTGCATTTGAAGTACGCCTTGAAGTTGCCAAGTAGAAGAGGTACGCCATTGCTGATTAGAGGAGTGTTTGCTGAAGATTGAAGTTGCTTAGAAGAGGTACGACTTTGCTAGTGGCTGAAGTCTGATTTGCTTGAGTTGAAGTTGCTGGTTAAAGGGACGCCTTGAAGAGAAAGCACGAACTTGCTAGTGTGAGATTGCTGGTTTGAAGTGTAAAGTCATAGAAATTAAAATTGCTGATTGCTGATACAAGGTCATTCAATTTGCTGATTGTGAAGTGAAGTCATCAGAGTTCACTTAGAAATCTGTTCTAAGTGTTGGAATTCGAATTTATTCAGGAGAAGAAGCTGAGGTTTGCAAACACGAGAGTTATTGCAGCTTCTAGAATTCGACTGCAGCCCCTATCATGTATCATTTTTATAAATTAAATTGCTGATGAATGTTTGTTATGTTGCAGATGGCTGAAGCAGGACAACCGGAAAGGACAATGGTGCCTCAAGACAAGCTGTGATCAAGAAGCTCAGCAAAACGTTCATGCCAGAGTCAAAGTTCATTTCAAAGCAGGGCAAGTTGACGGACACTAATTTGGGCTCTGTCAACTTGGAGACCTTCAAGAACAGGCTGTTCGGAATTGGAAGTCATCGGGCTTCGGTCACTTCGCACAACATCGTCCGCAGTGGATTATATGCAGCTGCTGGTTTTCCGCCAGCTATTCAGTGTTCGGAGCTGATGATGGAATGCGCCAATTGCTACGAGAAGGAACACCGGTCGATCACGACACCAGATGGCCAAGTGCTTGCCAACCTCACTCCGGCGGCCATTGGTGAAGCTTTCGGGATCCCGGTGCACAGAAATATGATTTACAAATCCAGCGAGCGAGCGGAGCGGATGTATGCTTCTGCTTTTGAACGGTGCATGGATACAATTAACACTCACTGGATGAGCACTCCGAAGCCTTCTCGAACGAAGTTGCCAAAGCAGATCATAGCAGAGGACCTGAAACAAGAGTACTGTGATCTTATCATGTTGCTGAGCAGGGTTGGTGGTTGCCCACAGTCCTACATTTTCGAGCCTTGGATGTTTTATTACATCAACCTGGTGTTAGAAGGCAAGGATTATGTCAATTGGGCTGAGATGATCAGCGATAGTATACATGAGCAGCTCCTGAGCTTGAGGAGGACCAAAACGTTTTACATGAGCTCCTACCTTATTTATATGTTGGCACGGATGACGAGGTACAGGGGGATCTCTTACAAAGAGCCTGTTGGATGCGGCTCTCATCAGTTCAAAATCCATGAGGCATGTACACAGTTGCACCTGTCAAGTACAACCCACTACAAGCGTGTCAACGATTCATTCACCATGTACATCAGAAGGCGCCGGGGCGGTTACACCGAATCTCTAGAAATGCCTGGTGATTGAGAGGTATGGGTCTTTGGTTCAATCAATTTCGAATTTTTCATACATTGAGCTACAGGATTTTCTTCATACCCATATAGGCTGCCTAAGTACTTATGAATAT
>VDFB02178498.1:0-28025 GCA_007258455.2 Sequoia sempervirens
GTGCAGGAAGGCCATTGGCCTTGAGTCCTGTACTTGATTTATAATAATGATTTTTTTTTAGAATAATTGCAATGTATAATGTCAAGTGGGAGAATGTTGGGAATAGGATGTCATTTAATTGCAATCTTAAACATATTTCATGTATCTCCTAAGTCCTTGGAAAGTGTTCTCCAACACTAGGATTAGAAAGAGATTAAATTCAAATGAAATGAACATGTAAATTGACATTTGTGATTATTCCTAAATGATAGGAACATGTGGGGATGTCCAAGAAGAGCTCCTACAAGATAGGAGCACATGGGGCACCCACATGGAAGGTGGAACCCACCTTGCTTTAGTTAACTGTTTGGAGGATTGATAACACTTTAGTAATACATGTTTTGATCCTACAAATTAGGGATTGATATTTACATGAGTGGAGTGGCACTATCAGTTCAGTCATGGTTCAGTTATCTTCAGTTGCATGTAGTTATTTTGACTTGAATTGAGTTGACTTGAGTTGACTTGAGTTGCATGACTAATGACTTCAGTTGCATGACAAATAACAAGTGGATACTTTTAGTTAAGTGGGGAGATCAATCATGCATAATGTTTGCATGAATTGGTGGAGAGATATGTTTCAGTTAACTAAGATTGACTTGGGACCACCTTGGGCACTCAAGTTGGCATCTTTCAGTTAACACCTTTTGCATGAGAAGATATTTACAAGGCTCAATAAAGTGGGCCCATTCTTGGGTGCCAACTTTGAGGTGAAGTTTGCATGATATCTTCTTGACCAAAGTTTAGTCAAGTGTTCAGTTTGGGGCGCCGAAATTGAGGAAGACTTTGGTTTGACTCCATATTACATTGTGGAACTCTACTTGCCCAATCTAGGTGTAAATTTTTGTGAGGAGCTTTATGCTCTTGTATTGTACAACTCTTATGAGTTTACATGATAATATTAATTTCTATTAATTGTAGCAAGTGTATGAGAGTTCCATGAGAGTTTATTGCAGGTTGTGAAGACGGATTGTTGAAGGCAAGGAAGCATATCAATCAAGGATTGATACAATATTATTGTAATCTTGTTCTAAGGTTAAATAATACAAGCACTATTAATTTTGGTGGAGTTTTTTTCCCAAAAGGGTTTCCCCACATATATGCTGTGTCACTTCTATCTCCTTGTCTCATTCTTTTACAATCTTTTGTCTCTTTCTACAATTGGTAAAATTGATCTAAACAGATTAATCATACACAAAGAATTGCGACAAAGAACACTTAATTAGATCTACAGTCTCATAGTTTTACAAGTTTTAAGCTAAAATATTACCTTCATTTTCAACAAAAACTCATAGTATCTTTTATGAGTACACCTCTCAAAGTGAAGCAACAACCTCTCAGCCTTTTGTTTTATATAAATTTATAAATTTGATCCATTAAGGTCTCTGCTTATAAACTTATAAATTTATAGAATTTGGTGATTAATTGTTCTTAACCCTTTTTTATAGAGCATTTTCATTGCATCTTCTCTTTTTCAAACCATTTCTAATGTATCCACCACTTCCGGTTGAAAATGTGTAAGTGTTTTTTTATCATCATTAAAGATTTTTCTATGTTCTTATGAATTTTTCTTTCAAATAAGTTTACACTACAAAATTAAAGTAAAATAAATTTATAAGCAAAATTTCTACATAAAATTATAATAGACATCACACAAGATATGGATTGATATTTTTTAAGTATATTTATTTAAGTAATATTTTCCAATCAAAAATAATAATTATTTATAAATATAAAGTATGAAACAAATATGTTCAAAAAGATAAAGTATAAAAAATATATGTGAAATTATTAGACATAAAAAGAAGTTTTTAAAATTTAAAACTTAAGATAAAAAAAAATTCTAAATTTATTATTTCATTTAAGTAAGTTTCTAAATTAATATACTTAAAATTAAAAAATATTCAATTTTTTTTTAAAACAACATATCTCTTGAGATTTATTTAACTAATATTTTCTAATAAAAATAATTATTATTTATAAAGAACTACACATAAAAAGAAGTTTCTAAAATTTATAAGATAAAGTATGAAAGAACTTTCTTAAATTTACTATTACATATATAATTAAGTTTCTATATTAATATACTTAAAATTAAAAAATATTACATAATCTTTAAAAAAGAAAAATTCTTTGATTCATTGCAAAATTTTCTTTAATATTAGAATAGAAATGAAATTATAAAGAATAAAAAATAATTATTCTTTTTAAAAATTCTAAATAAATTAATGTATTTAAAATTAAATAAATTGAAAATTAAATAAAAAAGAAATATTCTAAATTTATTATTACACATAAAAATATGTTTCTAAATTAATATATATATATATATATATTTTAGATCGCAGAATCGGAAAGTAGCAAAGGCACTAGTAAACTTTTTAACGCGGACTCGGGCTAAGCCGGGTGCAACATGCCCTTTGGCACCATGGGGGTGGGGACTAGACCTCATGACCAACCTCCCTAAATGAAAGATTTTAGCCAACCAAGCTAGGGGCCCCAACCCCTTCTAAATTAATATATTTAAAACAATTTTATTCAAAATTAATATATATACGTATAGAAATATTATAAGTTACTTAAGATTTTACTAAAGATTTAATAGTACAAAAATATAACAACTTAAATATACATCTAATATAAAAGTCTTTCATAATAAGTACCCATCTAAAATCAATTTAAAATTACAAAATTAAATACAAAGAAAATATAATAAATTTATTACATATAAAAATGAGTTTTTCAAATAATATATTTAAAACTAGCTTATCTATGTTTAAAAAATTAATGTAATTAAGAAATACATTTTCACAAGTAAATTTAGCATATAATTTTAAAATAATTCATATAACATTATTATTTATTTTTTATTATTTAGAATTTGGTTATGATTACGATTAGGATCAAATTAGGGTTGGGGTTTAATAAGAATTCTAAGATAAAGCATGAAGTTGGGGTTTGGGTGATTGAGGCTAGATTAGGGTGACAATTAGGGTTAGGATTAATGATTAATTAGGATTAAGGTTGAATTAGGGATAGGGTTAGAGCTAGGGATCAATTAGGATTAAGCTTCAATTAGGATTCAATTAGAGATCAATTAGGGTTGAGGTAGGCTAGGGTTATGGTTAGCATTAGGGTAGTGTTTAATTAGGGTTAGGGTTACGGTAAGGTTCAATTACGGTTAAGGTTATAGGATAAAGCTTGGGGTAAACATTAGGGTTAGGATTAGGGTTGGAATTAGGGTTATGACCCAACTAGAGTTAGAGTTAGGCACAATTAGGGTTTGGGTTAGGTTTAATGTTAGGTTAGGGTAAGAGTTCACCTAGGGTTAGGTTTTAATTATGGTTAGGGTTAGGTTTCAGTTAGTAATATAGTTATAATTAATCTTGATATTAGAATCAGGGTTAGTATTAGAGTTCGAATTATCGTTAGAGTTATAATTAGAGTTAAAGTTAGAATTCAATTATAGTTAGGGTTAGGTTTAAGTTAGGATTAAATTCAATTAGGGTTAGGATTCAATTAGGATTAGGGTTCAACTAGGGTTAGTATTAGGATTCAATTATAATTAAGATGATTAATTAGTGTTAGGATTAATATTTAATTAGGGCTAAGATTCAATTAGGGTGGGTTAGGGTTCAATTGATGTTCAGTTAAGGTAAGGGTTCTAAGATAAAGTTTAGGGTTAGGCTTAGGGTTGGGATTAGAATTCAATTAGGATTAGAGTTAGGGTTACAATTATGGTAACGAGTAAGATTCAATTAGGAATTGATCGGGGTTATGGTTATGCTTTATATTCAATTAGGTTTAGGGTTCAACTAAGGTTAGGATTATATTCAATTATAGTTAGGGTTAAAGTAATGTTAGGTTTAGGGTTCATTTAGGATTAATTTTAGGGTTTAATCGGGGTTACAATTAGGATTAAGGTTAGGGTTAGTGTTTAGGTTTAATTAGGGTTGAACTTCAATGGGTTAGGATTAGGGATATGGTTTGATTAAGGTTGAATTTCAACAAGATTAGGGTTATGGTTAGGGTTAGGATTCTAAGATAGATCCTAAGGTTAGGGTTTGCATTCAATTAAGGTTACATATCTATTAGGGTTAGGGTTAGGATTTCTAAGATAAGATTAGGGTTAGGGCTAGAGTAAGGGTCAGGGTTAGGGTTGGAGATTAATTAATGTTATGGCTAGGGTCTAATTTGGGTTAAGATTCAAATAGAGTTAGGGTTAGGGGCCAATTGATGTTCAATTAGGGTAAGGGTTCTAGGATAAAGTTTGGGGTTAGGATTAGGGTTGGGGTTAGAATTCAACTAGGATTAGGGTTAAGGTTCAACTAAGGTTAGGATTAGGATTCAACTATAGTTAGGGTTAAAGTTAGTTTAGGGTTAGGGTTCAATTAGGGTTAAGGTTAGGGATTAGTTAGGATTACAATTAGAATTAATGTTAGGGTTAGTTTTTAGGTTCAATTAGGGTTGAACTTCAATAGGTTAGGGTTACTGTTAGGGATATAGTTCAATTAAGATTGAATTTCAATAGGGGTAGGGTTAGGGTTAGGGTTAGGGTTCTAAGATAAATCATAGGCTACAAGACCTATAATATAACTAATGTAAATTATATACTTATCCATTCAATATAATGTCCTCATGTTTAGACAATATTCATTCTCCTCAGTTAAATTCAATATCATACACATGTCGTAGTGTTGTACATTCCTAGATGATAAGGAAATGATATTATATTATTCTGCAACTAAAGAATCCATTACAATAAATGCACAACAATCAAATTTCTAGAATGGATTCAAACAAGTTGATATATCTTGGTGTTTCCTATATAGATTATGTAATAAGATAGATAAGCCAGTTAGTAATCCAAACAAAAATACATCTTTCTTAAGAAGTATCATCATAATTGAGTTTTCAATATTTGGAAATTAGAGAGCCATTAGCTTATCCATTATCATATTGGAAAGTATTGGGAAATATCACTATATAGAGCATATAGAGTATTACATCAAAATAATGTTTGAAAGTATCGTTATAAACAATGTATCTTTACTACTATAAAAAAGTGTCTTGTGTTAATATAAAAAAAGTGGTCAGAGCTTTTTGACCCTTCAATGGGCATAAATTTGATTTTGGAGGTTAGTTTTTATGTTGTCTATATGGTATTTAATGGCTAGAACATTAATATTTTTGATTTAATATGTGTCATTGAGGTATTCTATTTATGCAACTATTGTAGCTCATCATTGTATCTATCAATCTCTGCCCTCTTCATTCCCTTTCTCTTCTTGAACCTATTAATATTTTTCCAACCATCCAATGGCTATTGCTCTCAATTGATCTTCCTTCGTCTATAAAACATTTACTCTAGCACACATTGAGTTTCACTCTACTCTTGTAATCTCTACCTTGGTCTCTAGCGATATAACCTTAGAGGTGGTGCTATCTACCCTCTCTAGTTGATCCTAGGGCATAGCTCTGAATTTTCCTACAAGGTTGAATACATTCCCATGTTGTCCATATATGAATTGTGGTTGGTAAATGTCATGTACATTGCGCTCAACAAAATTTGGCACCATCTTGACTAGCACTTGCCTCATGTAATCTAGCCACTCTCAAAATTTGTGTACAAAAATAAAATAGAATTCTAATTAGTATCCATCATCTCATATAATAAATCAAAGGATAAAAGTCAAAGTATCTAGTATCCTATTACATCATAAGAAAATATGTAAACCAAATCGCAATTCTATAATTGGGTCTGGCTTGCTAATCGAGGTCTATGGGTGTTGCTGGTATGATTGCTTTCTACTCTATGCTTGGGTCTACCCCTATGGCCTCTACATGGAAACCCAAGTACTCTCTCTTTAGTCAGTCACCTATTAGCCCCCCGCCCCCACTTCTTCATCTTGCTCTTATGCTTTAGCTCCAAGCCCACCACCACTACCTATCTCCATCATGCTCATCCCTCTCTATCTCCTTCTCCCATCCCCAACATCATCTACTCCTACCTAGGGTCATGCATCACCTCCTACATCTACCAAGAATATGGGAACAACTCAAGCTATGGCCCATTAGGTGATACACTCTAGGGTCACACATACACCATTTATGTCCCTAGCTAATTGTGCATTATCATTAAGCCCATTCACATATGAGAGATTGAAATCAATGACTAATGGCCTAGGCACCTCCCCCACTTTAAATAGATTTCAATGTGACCTAATATATAACAAAGTAATGGGGGCACATCTTGTACCTTCTTAAATTGGTGCATCATTCTATCATACTAGAATTACACCACGATGTAGTCTAATATAATTCATAGCTATCATGTCATCTACATAGACCTAGGTTAGATCCCACTGACCATATTCTCCTTAGGATGGTAGGGTTGGGGCCAACAGATGGTGGGGTCGGGGCCACTATGGATGGTGGGGTTGAGGCCGCTACGGATGGTGGGGTCAGCCATTGCACCAAACCCACCATCCTATTTGCCTTGGGTGGGGATTGTCGTTTTTCTAGTTCCTTCCAACTAAATGAAGGTCTAGCCATCTTCACATACCTATATACGAGTTCCAAATGATGGATATCCTTGATAATCAATCAAATATATACATCTCAAAAATAACAAATCCCTAAATTATCACCCTTATCAAAGAGCATATGCATGGACCCAAGGTGCATCAAGAACTATGGAATTCATGTACCCTACTATTTGGGTCACTTGAATTTACTCCATGCCCCGTGTCTCAAGTGGTGTATAGGTGAAAAATAAATGGTTCTCATCTCACACATATCTACTAGATTATAGTTTAAGTTTAGGCCTACAAGCCTACTCTTTCCCTAGCTATATACTATTTTGTGCCCCTATATCTAGTTGATGTAGTCCACTAACCCACCATGTAGAGAATCCTCAGTGTGGTATGTCTTGATGGATCTCCCTATACCACTTTTTCAAGTGCATCTATTGCCCCTATTGGACATACAAGGCAAACCCTAGTCTACAATCTCCACATCTATCCCTCAAATGGACAGGCATAAAATCCTATATGTACATTCTCTAAAGTCACAGTTAAAGCTTATGTGGGAAGGGAAAACACATAGATATTTGGATCCCATTGCTCCATGAGTGCCATTAGCATCCCCTTGAAATTACTAATCCGAGGGGTGACATATACCCATTGTAACCCCACATCATGGAAGAACAAAGTGTCCTTGTGATTTAGGTTTCTAGCAACAATGTTATTAATTTTGTCACCTCTCTCATAGCTATAATGTATCTTATAAACATCAATAAATATTTCATTGGATTCTAATCTACCACCAAAAAAATATTGTTTCTAAAATCACATTTACTTCTACAATCTATGTTTTCCTATTTCCTCTCTCACTTCCTCACACTTTATTTTCTTTTACTTGAATAGACACTAACATAATTTAAAGATGTAAGCACATCTCAAAATTTTTTATACAATATTTTAGCATAAGCAACACACTCTAAACTTTGAGTTGCTTATAATATAGTTTTTAAACTTGTCGCTATATAATTTATATAGATATATTGGATCCACAAACCTACATTTGTCATGACCCTAAAAATACCTACATGTCTTACAAACATCTTGTGGACATCTTACAAATTTTGACTTTTCATGTAAAATACATGTGACCAACTGTGTATCCACAAGTTTCTAAACTTCACATTTAATCACGCTTGGTCAAAGGTGACAAATTACAGTCACGGGGTTTTAGAGAGCAACCAAACTTGATAGCTATTTTCACGAGCATAAGGCATGGCAAGATTTTTACTTGGTAGATTTCATTGGTCAATAGCTTCCAAGTATATAGTAATCCAAACAGAGATACGTCTTGATTGCTATGTGGGTATCTATTTAATTGTTCAACTTATTAATGAGAATTAATTAATTTATTACCTTACTCAAGATTGGTTTTATGATAGTTTATCAAATGGAAAATTCCAAGGAATCTACTCATTACCTGATTATCCCCCACACCAAATTGAGTGATTAGAAGCACATATCACATCATCATCATGTCACATAGAGTAAAGCATAGGTAGGTCATTAGCTCTCATCATCATCATGTCACATAGCTTGTCACCACAAATCTCTCCAATCTATACTCTTGCAGTCGAAGATGGCTGAAAGCAACTCATGCAGCCTTAAGAAAAAATGAATAATTCTACAACCACCCAAATCACTTGAATATAACATATATCTTCATTACAAAATCAAGAGTAGAAATTAACTTCCCTTGTTCTATAATTCTGCACTAAATGATAAACTCCTTAAAACGATGAATCAAAGTTAATCAATAACATGTTAGATTTAGAAAATGATGGTAGTGACTAAAGGAATTGGACTAAAATCATATGTTTATTTTATTTAGTTTGTCAAGGGGTTGATGGTTATTTTTCTTCAGGTTGGAATGATCCAATAAAAGAATTCAAGTATAGATCTTTGATTAAGATGATGTGACAATCTTATGCAAAGGGTTTTGCTGTTGCAAACTAAGTCACATCATGCATTCTAAATATAGATTAGGTCTTGTCATATAATCTAGTTTAGATGGTGTAGACGAGTCCTCTATTGCAAAAAACTTCAAAAACTTGTTCTCCTTTATTTTGGTACTTACTTGCATCAACATTATGTCCTTAGAAGGCTGCAAATATGTTTTGTTCAATGTGTTTTATGCTAAATCAATGATTTTTAGTTGTTTAAGGCTACCTACTATGACGGGGAAACAATTTCAATGTTTTGATGTGGGACCTTGGAAGATCTAGTTAGGTTATAGGATCAAGTGGCTTTATACTTAAAACAAATGCAAATAAGAGAAGTTGACAATAGCAAGCTCAACTTTTTTACACTTCAATATCTACTTGAGGCTTAGGACCATAATCCTTTTAAAATATTTCACAAATTAATTAAAAATATATATTATAAACTTGTTGCAATCCAAGCTAAACCTCTTGACCCTAGCCTTATCCTATCACTAATTCAATTTACGTTAGCTTTATGAAAGTGCAAAAAGGAATCTAAAATGCATATAAAACTAAATGATTTGTTGATGTATGAGTAAATAATTTTGTGAAATATCAATTTACTCTTAAAAAAATTAATGCCCTTAAGCTCTAAGTAGATTCATTAATTACATAATTTATACTCGAGAGGTTGATCATTTGTGACTTAAAAGTATAAGATCAATTTAATTATTTTAAGATTGGTTCCTAATCCTTGATAAGTAGAGTTAGCTTTTGATAAACTATAATTACCAAAAAGAAAAGAAGACCTCGTTTCTAGATGGCTTTAAATGACTTCCATAAATTAAGAGAAATATTCTATAATTCTTGCTTGAATAAAACATTAACTAATTCTTGATAAAAGAACAACAAATGTCAACTAGAGATTTATTAGATCACCTCAAATACCTAGTAAATAGTAGATACAATGTGCGCAAAAAATAGAAAGATACTTTATATTCATTTCTAGAAAATAGTGTACAACTTCAATCTATCATAATAGAAATCAAAGTTACAATAGTATTCTTACAAGGATTTTATAAATGGACCCTTGTATGATTGTGTTGATGGAGTCATAGCTAGAGGGTCCAATTAAGGATTATCCAACCATGCAACTAGAACACAAACACATGTCAAAACTCAATTGACACAACAAATAAATAACAACTTATGATCTTTTTATCAATTCAAAGTCATGAAATTACATCATAGTCTACCAAAATGTTCTACAATAGAATGCTTTAGCCTTCAAAGATACATGAGCACCTTCAAATAATGAATTACAACCTTCTTAGGTTAATATGAAGCACAATGATAATTGATATGCTACTATATTATAAGTTGAAGCTTTGGATTATGATCTCTAATATGATTTATCTCATGTATGATTACAACTTGACCTATAAATGATGATAAATGGTGTTTATATAGTACACTATATTCTCTATAATGGTTAGTGTTAACCACAAGGTGGTGCAAATATCAATGCAAGATGAAAAACGTAGCCATGCAAACATGTAGAAGGAAAACTTATAAATTGAATGTGATAGAACACATACTATGAATCTTGATGTGGTCCACACCATGAACCTCCTTGAGAGAAATGAGATTATCTAAACATATCCAAATTCACCACAAAGGTCAAATCATCACCAAAAACTTGAATGGACAAGGACTTTGATATTCTTGTAATGATTATCTATTCTAAATATGTCCTTGTAGTGATAATTATATGTTGTGGTGATAATATGATGACTATTTTATTATTATAAACTTTCAAAAAAAAAAAAAAACTTAAAATAAAATATTTGTTGGTTGATTCAAGATTGTTTCTTCACCTTGGATGCTCCTACATCAAACACATAGGATAATTTAAAAAGTGAGTCCCTCACTTTGGGATAGAAAGAGGGAAACTAAAATGGTTCACCTAATATTTAGGATCTATGATGAATCTTAAGTACGACTTCCCTTCCATTTCACAAATATTCTTCATTATGTCTATTTATCATGTTACTTCCAACTCAACTATCCAATATCTCCTCTATTTCCTCTTTCTACAAATATGGTATTTCTTTCCTTCGTTCTACTTCTACTCGACCTTCTTCTAACTCTCCTTTGTGATACTCATATAAATATAAAATTTTGAACACAATTGATATGCCCAAACTTGCTAATAAATCTACTTCATATGTATTTCCATAAGTCAAACATCCTAACAATTCAACAAGAACCAAACTTATTCATCTTTATCATGCATGTGCCATCAAGGAAACTTTCATTCGTCAAATACAAAATCAATTTATCTCTTACTACATACTCCTTATGTCACTTCTTTTCATTAACATTATCTTTTTACTTTTAATTTACTCTCCAACTAGTTCTTCACATCCTCATGCAATACCTTCATATATTCTACAAATTAATTTGTCTCATGATTTTTCATATGGTTTGTGGTAGGATCTCTCAATTCTAAAACATATTTTAAATTACTACCATATATGTTACCTCAAGTGTTGTCTTCTCTACACTCACGTTTATTGAATTACTATAATTAGACTTATCTTGAGCCAGTACCATGTCCCAACTTCCTATTTTATCTTCTACCAAACATATCAAAAAATTACTTGCACTATATTTCACTACTTTAGTTTGTCCATCTATTTGTGAGTAATATATTGAATTGAACTATTCTATCTATAACATCTTCCACAATATATTTTAAAAGTAATCGAAAAAATTCTCTATCTAAAATTACACTCCTTGGAAACCTGTGTGAAATATTACAAATTCCTTGAAGAATAAATTATCTATATGTACTGCATCACTATTTTTCTTACATGAAATGAAACACACAATCTTAAAAAATATATCAATAAGTACAACAATATAATCAACTCTTTTTTGAGATTTAAGAAAACCTAATACAAAATCTAAAATTATATCTTCCCATGACCTTTCTAAAAGTTGTAATTGTTGGGAAAGGTGTTATAAACCTTACATATTGAAGTTCATATTTATTTATTACTTGATAAGAAATTGTGAGCTCTTGTGGAAATTGGCATACCACTATGACTTGTCATTAGTTCCATGTGTATACATTGTTATGATCTGTATAGATGTGTGAAAAAATATGTTTCCATGTAAGATGTGATGATCATATATGACAATGCAAGTGGTGTGAGAGAATATATGATGCACATAAAATCATGTAAGAGTGGAGTTACATTGTTGGCTTGAATTTTTCATCAACTTATGTTGCATGTTATGTTGCATCATAGAGCATCTTTGAATGGAGATAATAGATCCAAAATTGAGCATCCATCTTGAGGAGTTAGGTTATAAATGCAACTTATGAGAGATGTAAGTGTAAGAGAGGGGGACCAACCACGTTCAAGGCCCTAGGTCACAGAGGGCCAAGAGTAGAAGGTTGCCCTAACTTACCTTAGCTTAACGGGATGTTAGGAAGTGTGGGACGAGAATGATGAGGAATATTAGGTCCAATCACTCTACAAACCCAAAATGCAGAAGGGGGCTAGGTGAGCCAGTTTTCAGGTTCAACACTATGCCTCAAAAAGCTCTCTGCCCGAGGACGGAAGTGCGGTCCCATGATGACAATGCGGTGCGCTAGCATCCGTACGACCAAAAAACTAAAGAGGCAAGGTCGAACCTAGGAAAACAAGCTAACGACCTAGCTAACTACCACTAAAGGGCCAAAATAACACTATTAAGTAAACAAAATATTCTCGGATATGATAAAGTAAAAATGTGAGAGTTAGGGTGGCAAGAATGATCTCACAAAGAAATTTGTTCGCTAGCTAGCTCCCCAAAAGCACGTTCACCTAGACACAAAGAAAAGGAAAAATGTTGGGTGGTTGTATAGGGGCCTGCCTCGGTCAGACCCCTGTTTAGGTGTTTCCACCTCCACGGATAGCCAAGAAAGCGAGAATGATAAAGAAAGTAATGTAACAAAGAACACTAAAACACTACAAAACTATAAATGTGCATACTCAACCAAGTAATAGAGGAGAGGAGTGGGAAGCTTACCACCTCCACCAAAGGCACTCAAGGCTAATGGAGGAGAGAATGAGAGTAATCGAGCCTCTATTGCAATGGTTTAGTCCCACACTTGCTCTACTGAAGTGATGGAGTGAAGTTGTTGCTATGGAGTGCAAAAGTGCTGCTAGAAGTGCTTGAGAATGCAAGAAGTGAGTGCAAGAGTGTGAAGAAGCTGAACTGAAAGCTTGGAAGAAGTTGAAATGCATGTAGAAGGAGGGAATTTGAAGGAGAGATGAAGAAAATGACCATATTTGGGTCGGTTGACCGAAGAGGGCATTATAAGTCGACTGCCAATGATAACTGTAACGCTTTTATAGGTTCAACTGTAGGAATCTACTAGGGACATAAGTGCGCCATGCAGATGTCTATTCGCTGCATGGGCGTCCTTGACATAAATTCCCCCATTGATGCTCAAAATAGGCACCAAGTGAAACAAAGGTAGCAGGCTTAGGTGTAATTAAGCCTCCGAACTTGGTTCTCTAAAGTGGATAATGGAAAAAGGGGAATTTGCATAAGGGGTGCAAATTCACTCCTATACAATAAGGAATGGACAATATTATTAGAATGAAGAATCTTCTTGGAATATACATCTTGTAATTTAACAATGGGATTTGGATACCACTTTTAGGTGATAATTTTTCAAGGTTTTTAGGTTTTTATGTGGTGGTTTCATGTAGTTCTTCTCTATCTATTAGATGCTTGAGATGATGTTTGCATACTAAATTTTCAACTATTATTATGTTGCTATAATTAATCTAGAAATAGTTGGTTATGCATGAGTTTGTATGCTCTTAAATTTTACTTTAATCATATTTTTATTGATAATATAAAAAAATTCAAACCTTTGCAACTAGGGTTTTCCTATAAGGTTTTTCGTATGATAAATCGCTATGTTATGATGATTGCTTCATCACATTATCTCTTTCTTGTAATATTTTAGATTGATTTTTCCTCTACGTCTCTCCTCATATATTAGAGTATGAATTATTTCTATAGCTTTGCTTCCTCCCAACCATAACTTGTACTTAATCCAACATTCTATTTTTTTCATTTTAAAACTTGACAAGTTCTATAACTTTGAACATACATCCTTAGATTTTTATATATCTACAACAAAAAATATTTTTCATTCACCAAAACCATTATATTATCTATCCCAAATTGTCCTCCTAAACCATTTTCATGCTTCTCCTTTATCAAATCCTCTCTCACTGATCTTTTAAAAATGTATTATATTGACTACCCTTGAAAAACATATCATTATGAATCAAGTAATCAAACCAATTTATTTTATACATGCTTATAATTTCCTTACATGTCTTCCATGCTTCCATAAAATCAAGACCAACTTCATACTTGAATTATTAAATTTTCAAATCCTACTACTTCCATTCTCATATTTATTAGTGAATTTTGTGTCCTACTCTTTGCATCAATATTTTTTTTGACTTTCCACTCCTATGCTTGAATATAAATAATAAACATTTATAAATTCAACTCATCTCAAATGCTTCTGATTCAACTTACCTTGATTTTATAAACTCTTACAACACAATTTTTGTAAGCAATAGGTAATGTCTCCACTTCTTTGGTGATTGAATTATAATATAGAAATCCTAATCCTACACCAAGTGTCTTCTCTTTACATCATTAAACTTCTCACTAAAATAGGCTAGTAGTCTTCCTTCTTGAATTAGTATTGCACTTCCACCCATGTCACAAACAACATAAAATACCTTATCAAAATATAGCCATGCCAAAAACTAATTTTTTTTATTTCCTTGAGTTTTAATAGTTCAAAACTTATATTCTATCTTATATCCACCTAAATTTGATATTTTATCCTCTCACAATATTAGACATTGGTGCACATGTGCTACTACAATTCATGGCGAACTTTTAAAAAAAATAGCTAACCAATGGAAACTCCCTAACTCTCCAACATTCACTAGGATAAGCCAATCCATAATTTCTCTCGCTTTCTTTTGATCCATACTAAAAAAATTATACAACTACCTCATTCATGCATTCATGCCATCTATCCACATGCGTAGCTTCATATAGTCATTAACCACCTATATCTGACTATTTATTTGAATCTAGGGTCATTTCAATGGTCATAGGGCCAACCCCACAATTACTAACTTGACTATTTCCTTTCCCATTTATTTTCCCACCTTGATCAAATACTAAACAAAACTTTTATTAATTTTATGTTGTGTGGTAGTTATTAAAGACATTTAATGCTTTCATTCAAAAACTATATAGGGAATCTCTCATCTCTTGAACATCCTCTCTTATCCTATATCATCAAAGGATCAATTGTTAGAATTGGCTATGGCTGCCACCCAAGATCTATGGACCAAATGGAAAGCACAAAAAGAGAGAAATGATATGACAAGAATAAACTGTATTCAATGTCATTAATATGATATGACTGATTATGATTGATTACAATGATAGAGACCCCTTGGTTATATAGCCAAGGTGAGAACATAGAAGGGCATAAGATTATGACAAGTGTCAGAATCTTATGACATGAGACAACTAGGAAAACTTATCACTCCACCAAAGATGGAGAGATAATCACATGATGTGTCCACAAAAGGTGGAAATGATGAGGTGATGAGATGTCAAGTCCACCAAAAGTGGAGATTCTCCAACAACCTCCTATGTGGTCCTTAAGTAAACTTAACTAAGGTGTAATTATGACCTAGGACAAGGTACAAGACATTTAATTACACCAACATTAATCAATAGCAATACATTTGGATTTAGTGTATTAATAAGTTTAAGGAATCTACATATGTTCATTTCATATCCCTTGTTTTTTGTCTTCAAAATTTTGTATAAATTTAAAAGGGTTGGCCTAGAACTTGTCTCCTTGTGATGTAATTATGTAGCCCTTCCAAGGTACAATAAAATATTCATTGTCCTCATATTTGTAGAAGAAACAAAGCAAATGAAATTCAATCTAGTGAGTTACAAGGAACAATTATGCATTGTGTAGGGTTATATTCTTAATCATTGTATTTAATATTTTACATGTCTTTGTTAGGGAATGTGGATTTTTTTGGGGTATTGTTTTACAAGTATATTTTCTATTGTTTTTAAAGGATATTATTTTATTAGTTTGATCATTCATTTCTTCTAGATTATGCTTCAAAGGAAATATTTGTAAGAGTTTTAAGGATGGATTTTATTGTAATATTTTATAACTCATGCAACTTTTGGTGAATTTTGGGCTAGATCATAGCATTCTTTTGCATCTAGAGTACCTCAAAACCTTAGGATCACTTGTTTATTCATTATTTATTACAAACATTTACAAAATGTCATTTCAAATTTTACCACTCTTCACTATTGTTCATATAATGTAGACACTTATAAAAATCATGTACCACTTGTAATATTATATAGAGAATATTTTCTACATAAATGAGGAACATCTCACCAGCATCATTTTGCATGGGAAAATTTACATCATATAAAAGGTATCTTTTTAAAATTTAGGGTATTTACTTTGTATAGTTTTCACTTTAATTTGTGGCAAGGTTTGTACAAGAGTAATCAAGAAGCTACCAATTATGTGATGAGACCACCATCCAACCCCCATAATGGACATAATTATAAGGGGGTTCCCTAAACAACCATTTGAAACACCTCACTCAACCACACCATCACCAATGATATAGTTAACCCATTGAGTATTGATAAACCACCGACATGCCTTCAAATCACCTTACACAACAAGAAGAAAATCCCTCTAGTAAAGAGGTATTTTTCCACCTTTTATAATGGTTTCAAGAAACAAAGGTGATTTTAAGATGGTTTTTTATTTTAGTGTCTATTTTTCAAAAAAGGAATTTAATGCCTCAAAAAAATAATTACCATCAATCTCTAACTTTCCAAAGCATGATAATACTTGGTGATATAAACCTTGAAGGAAACAATTTTCTTTCAAGCACTAAGGGAATGATATGCACTTCAAATGGTGCATAAAGACATACACTAATAGGTGCAATAGTGTACTTAAATTATCTTATGGAGGGGCTATCACTCACTTATGTCGTCAAGGCTCATTAAGTGATAAGCATATCCAATGGTCTTCATTGATAAAAATAAGATCAAGGGCAAAGTGTTAAATGGAAAAATATAAGTTACAAGTGAATATATTTCACCTTTTTACCTCAAACAATAGGAAATTGACACATAGATTTGAAGGGTAGAGTATAAGGTATGTCTTAAAAATACAATGCAGTGGTGTCATCAAACCTAAGTCCTCAAATAACTTGGTAATTTTTTATTACATTTTTAATAAAATTTATCCATGTGAATTCTTTCATATAACAATTTTATGACCAATATGATTTAGGCACTGGATTCCCTATCATATTAAATTATTTGTTAATGTTTCAACCCATTATTTCCTATGCTAAGTAATAATATAATCATATGATGCAAGATAAGCAAAGAAATATTGATCATCATTGCCTTTAAATGACTAAATATAAAATTGAGTGTTACTATGTTTTAGTCTTTCACCCTACCTATGACACATACCATTGAATTTTTATAATTATTTATTTACTACTTGAGTGAAATATACCTTACCATTGTCACATATTTTATGGTACACACATGTTTGATTCTATCTTTATCTTACTAGTCACATAAGCATGTCTACTCATATAATTCCAAAAAAAAAAATCATAGTAAATCTAGACCCACATCAAATGATATGTAAATGTCAATAATAATCGATAACCCTAATGACCCAATGTCCTCATGTTTTATCCACGTGCATGTCTTTTTATCTAAACCAACATAACCAAAGCAACCAAAATATAATGTATAGGAGATAAAATTAATTGGTTAGCAACATCGAGATAGAGTAATTTTGATTTCATCATCAAAAAACATATTCTTTCTTTTCATCCATTTTTCTTTATACTAATGATATTGTAGAGTATAATTCTCTTCTAGTAGGATCATGCATTGTACTATGTTTTGGTATTTACTATTTGGCTATTTTAGAGTGATTCATGGTTAGTAATTCACTAAGCCACTTGTACTTGCCAGGCTAAGAAAGATAATATCTTCTTGTATCATGATTTAGTATTGTCTCTTATTAGTCACCTCTCATCTTATACAATCACTACCATATATTACAAAGATAAATATCATGCCAACACAATGGCTAGTGTATCCTTTTTAGGATCTTTAAAATATTACATTGAGGATTTCCATTTCCTTAATCACATTATTGTTTCTTTCTTCCCCATCTAATATTATTGATTGCCACACTATTGATTTGATGGAGCAATAGACAAAAATCCCTGAATATTTGATAGATGGTATCTTTCTCCATAATTCTTTAAAAATTTACATATTCAAATATTGTTGATATTTACACCACATTAGTCTAAATGGTTTCATAAGAAACTATTTAGGTAGTTTCATTAAGCTAAATTCTTTGGTTATAAATATTAAGGGGGTGTTAATTCATGTTCAATAATGCTTAAATTAATTGTACAAAGTCTTAGGTGCCAAAGGTAAAATTTGAGAAAAAGACAAGATTTTACCAAATTTCAACACCAAAGAGCAAGAAAAAACCTATGCTTTTATCTTTCCCTTCACCCACATAGCATGAGGAGTTATGGTTTTCTATCACATTGGCATTGAATAAGTCCTCCATTTTTCATGGGATTAGTAGATGGTTGCTGTAGAACTATGACCTGTATTGTTTACTTTTAGGAAGAAGACTGGGCACACTACAAGGCCAAAAGCAAAGGTTGTGGCACGTTGTAAGAAAGGGTAAAAGCACAATAGTGTGTCACACTTTTGGCCAAATAAATAGTTCTAAGTGGACTATTTTCGGTCGGAAGATATTCGACTGAGTGGCTTTCGGCTGAAACCACATGACACCGATGTGGTAAGTACCTTTTCGGTCGAAGAGGTTTTAGCCAAAAGCCACTTGGCTGAATATGTCCAGCCAAAAATGTGAAAATAGTGAGCGTATTTGGTATTTATAGCTTGAAAATATCGAGCAATTTTCGGCCGAAACATGCTCAACCGAAACATACTCGGTCAAGCATGTCTAGTTGGCATCCTACTTGGCAGCCAACTCACCTTTTTTCAAAATTTTCTGAAACATTCAACTTTGGCAGAGTATTTCTCCAGTCAAAATGATTTTTCTGCAAAAAAGAAAAATACCCTTTTGTAGAGCTCGGAGTGGAGAATCCAAACATATAATTTTTTTAATATTTTGATTAGTTTTAATATATTTTATTTTAAAATAATGCAAGTAGGTTTTTAAAATTAAAAAAGAGGCTGATTAGAAATTAAAAAAAAGTAAAACATATTAAATTTTTTAAAACTTATATGGGGCACAAGAGGAGAGAGTCTTCTTCAAAGAGGGTATAATTTTGAAAATGATTAAAAAATTGATAATAGTTGGCGATCACATGAAAATTGTCAAGAATTTTGTGAGGTTTGACTTTAAAACATTCTTACAAGAAAAAATATACATCAAAATTTGATTTTTTTCCATGCACAAGATATTGAAGTTACCTATTTGGAGAATTTTTTAAGGAAGAAATGGGGTTTTGAATTTTTTTCTTGGCGTCCCGTGAATCACTCTTTTTGAAATTTTTCAACATTCCAAAATCTGTCCCTTAAATTGATAAAAAACATAATGAAAACAATTTTTTTTAAAATTTAAAAAATTACAGGAATTAACTTCATTAAAATTTCTACATTTCATTAGTTTATACCATTTTGAAATTCAAAACATAAAGACCACTTTTATGTGGTTGAAGTTCAGATTTTTTTTGCTGTTGGCCAATTCCTTTATAAAGTGTGACACAGGTTTGCGCTTTTACCCAAAATCAAAAGGATTCCTAGGAGTTCATTTACACTTCCTCCATGCATTCAAATCCCCAAAAGATGTAGAACACAATGGTATACTCCTTACACTTGTAGAACTATATGTCATATGAAGCTATATTAAATCTTTGTTATCTTTAGAAATGTTGTTTTAAGGAATTTTGAAAGCATATAAGGTTTTTAGAGGTGATTAATCATAGATCCATACAAACATTCCTAGAGGAAGCATTGGTGATAGTCCATATGAAGGTAATAGTTAAGGGTATGATAGTCCATGAGAGTCAAGAGATAGACTATATGAGCAGATCATGTCATCAACATGATAACAATTCATGTAATAACAATCTACAACATATAATATCAAATAGAATATGAAACCATACCACCTATCAAACCCTAACAGAGACATCTATACATTTTTAAGGAAAAAGGACAATAGTGTCACAAGATAGAAAGGGTATAGGTTTGTGATAAGAAAGGAAGAACACAGTGGTGTGTTGGCAGAGGGTATGTAAGTATTATCATAAGGGAAGTAAGAGATACAATATTGAAAACCAAAGTGCTAGTTCACTAATGATAGTGGTTTCAAAGATGACATTCATGATAGTTAAACATGCTAAGACATTAAGATAGAGTTTTAAGGGGATTTGTCTAACAAATTGAAGAGTAAATAGAAATATTGATAATTATTATTGACCCTATTATTGTTAAGGCCTTTAGAATGTATATGAGGGTAGTTTATAGGTGATCATAACAAGTAAATACAATGATTTGGTAAGATAAGCCCATGAATAAGATAAAGAGGATAGTGTTAAGGATAGCCACAAAGGCTATCATTGTACAATCACAAAGGCGGACTATGGTTTTGAAGGGACATGCTATAATTAAACAACATGAACTGGAATAGATAGTCAACATTCACAAAGGATATCCATGTAAAAAGGGGCACTACAAGATTTTTTTACCAATAGCTGATAGAGGATGTATGAGGAAAAGTGACATAAGCAGTGCTAAAGGGATTGTAGATGAGATGATATTGAAGCTATGTGTCATAGGTCCTATAGTCAATTTTGATTTTTGTTGTCATATGCCAAGACATGTATTAAGGATCCTTCAAGTTCTATGCATAGCCACTGAAGTCAAAGTGAAGACCCCTATATAAGATACATAACAATTGATAAATAACAAGGCATGAAAGTTAATTTGAAAGCACTCTCATAATTTTTATCTTTAAACAAGACTTCAAAGCCCATTGTAAAGAATTTTAAATCTAATATTTTCATCATTATTATTTGATTTTCACATGTATTCTAGTATTTCCTTAATGTTATATATGTTCTTTCTCTTGATATATGTTAAATGTGGATGATTTGACCAATTATTAGAGTTAATGTTCTTACCTCTTACATTTCAATTGTTGCGCTTAAGTAAATATTAAATCAAAACCAATTTTATGCATCACCTTCTCTAATTGTTTGTTTCCTCCCACCTCTTTTCACTTTACTATTTTATATTATTATTAATAAATTAAGATAAAAGGAATGAACCTACCTTATATTTGTCTCATTTTTAGGGGTTAAGACTTCCCATTATTAAAGGTATAATTGTAAGGTCTGAATAGTTTTGTAAATATCTTGAACACACTCAAACCATTTTACAAAGGTCTATGATTTATCAATACTAAAATGAAAAATAAAGGACAAAGATTATAAAGAAAAAAATGCGGTTAAATGAAAAAGAAAGGGCAAAGATTACAAAGATAAAAATGTGGCTAAATGAAAAAGAAAGGGCAACACTAACTAAGATATCAAACTAAAGTAGACACTAGTACTATGAGTTCGGTTTGAAATTGAAACTCTTACACATTTTTGTGTGTTTTTACTAGAAAAATATTTACATTTTTTCTACCTCATTTTTGTTACTTGTTATCTTTAAAATCATCCATCAATTTTATGTGGAACATAAATACATAGTTTTGTAACGGTGAAATTTGAATATCCATTTTGTTTCCTATTAATTTTTGTCTCCATTTTAAGGAAATTCCTTGATACATGTATTCATTAACAAATGATACAATATTTTTTAAAGTTGGGATCATTCCCCTAGCCTTTAATCATCCATACACACATAAATCCCTATGTGGAGGACTTGGGACACTTGCCACATAAAGTGTTTTCTTACATTTCAAGTGCTTGGAAATATATTTTATGGAGTAAAACTTGGAGCAAGTTTTAATTTGAATGTGCCACCCTTGTTTGCATTATTGGATCCCTAATTGGCATGCCTATGTTACTTCAAAATCCCTAAGTATTTTTTCATCATCTATTTTTGAGCGATCAAATAAAAAACATAGGAAGTTTATTAAATTTTAGACACACTGAACTCTAAGTTCATTTATCTTAATTTTTGAGTTGTGAGACTCCAAAATGATTCCAAATCAGATTCTAAGTTAAAATTGCATACTTTGTAATATTACAAATAATAATAGGAGTTTGAAATTCTTAGAGTCTTCTCTATTGTGCTTTCAAACCTAATCTGTTATCGATGTAACTTAACATTTGATCTCCAAACTCTAAAATCATAGAATTCCAGACTTTCAAACTTGAGTTACATAGGCATAATTTGTAAAGAATGATGTCTTATTGTTTCGAACTTTCTAATTCATTTTCTATTATATGCATAATTTGTAAATCATGATGTCTTATTATTTCAAACTTTCTAATTCATTTATTATTTGTGCAAATCCCTATTCAAAACCCAAACCTCAAACTCCCAAAGGTTTAGCCTTGGTAGTACATTTTAAAATGCAAAAAATTGAGTAAAATTCTAATTTTTTTAGCATTCAAGCATCATTGCAAGGATGTGAAATGCTAGGATCACATGGTATATTCAAAATAAATTCATTGAAAAGTATTTAGAAACTTTCAATAAAATTATGATCCCACTAAACACAAATTTTACAAAATTTGATGCAATGTGGTAGTATTTAAAGACATTGAATAGATTCATTGAAAAACAATCCACATAATCTCTCATGCATCCTTTCTTATCCTAGAGCCTTAAATAAGCAATCAATAGCAATATATTTGGATTTAGTATATTAATAAGATTTTTTTTTTTTAAAAACATAAGTTGGCAACCCATCACACACACAACCAACTACCTTTGCAAGTTTGAAAGCCTAACGCTAAAAGATAGATTTATAATTAATGAGGAACTTCACACAAACCAACTAGCTATAAGGTCACAACGACTGCCTTCTATAGACAAGTATTATAGGTTGAAGAATTAAATCCTTACCAAAAGTGTTGGTGAGATGGTAATACTTATAATATCACCACCAATGCACTTTTTATTTAATTTATAAATTTAACCTTCACATTTCCTCAAGTGTCAGATGTCATGACCAGGTCTGGTTTTATTTATAGAGTTGTTGATGCTAATATAGTTATATCATAATTTACGTAGATTAAAATTTAAGATCTCTAAAACCGAAATACTCTAATATAGTTCTCTAACATTATCATTCACTCAAAGCAAGATTAACATAATTAATTATTATTATTGATGTGTTGAATGTTGAATCATATATTTCTTTTGTTAGGAACATTTTCCACTATTGCTAGTATTAATAACCATACTAATATTAAGGTAGTTATTTATAGGATTATCACTATTATTTATGATCTGACATTTATTTTATTATTGAACTTGGTGTTAATTTTACTTTTGATTGAAGTATTGACATTTTTTTTTATAATGTCCATATTCTTTCTACAATAAATAGTAACAACCCTTTTATCCCCTTTAAGTGCTCAATATATATATATTTTTGTCTAGGGATTATTATTAATTGTGTTAACACTAATGACACCCGATAGCCTCAACCTATAGTTTTCTAATTCTATCCACATTTAGGGTGATAATACCAAGTATAACTACGCTTCATATTAATCCTCTGTGCAAGATTAAGACCGATCATGGATACTGATGCTAACCAACATTATTATATATTACCAAAGTGACATTAACACTAACATCATCCTTGATATTAATATGGTTAGGTATATATCGCGAGAACTATAATTCTCATTGCCAACCCCAAAACTCAAAATGAATTGATTATTAACCAAATCTCCACTTAACATTTGTATTAGTGCTACACATTATATTACCACTATTTTCATTATTAAATTTATTACGATACACTTAATATTACTAATAAGATGGATATAAATACTAGTATATATCTTTTTCTAAAAAAATATAACAAATTATTATTATTATATTTATTTGTTTGCTTTTCCTTTTATATTTATATATCTTTAATAAATAAACTTTATAAGAGAATTATATATATAATTAAATTAATCTTAAATTTATTATTTTAATTATCTATATATAATATAAGTACTTCTTAAAGGAGAAGTATACGTATTTAGGTTAGACTCCATTAGAGTATTTTTAAATTAAAAGGTAATATTTATACTATGGTTTTCGAATAGATAACATAAAACACCCATACACATGTCCTTTAGTGAAATTTAGTGAAATTTTCTTATTCATGACGTAGCTTCCAAATAAAGGTCATATTTTCCTTTAGAGAAGGTATTTGCTACTGCTCCATTGATTTTTGCTGGGTTTTGAACTTATATTAATTTCTTTAACCTTCCTTAATGGGTTATCTCTTGGAAAGCAAAATAAGAATGAAAATTTAAATGAGGCAGATTATTTTTAAAGGACTATTTTCAATGGTGAGAACTTCTTTTAAAGTATCTACCAGCCCTCTAATGCAGTGATAGTATAGTTGCTATTAATTTCTCAATTTCTATAACATTCTATAACCCCCTACGCCAAACTCAATAATCCGAGGAATGTGATTAATACAATTATTACCATTAATGCTTAAATATATATTTTGATACATAGTTTTATATAAGTTGGCAACCCATCACACACACAACCAACTACCTTTGCAAGTTTGAAAGCCTAACGCTAAAAGATAGATTTATAATTAATGAGGAACTTCACACAAACCAACTAGCTATAAGGTCACAACGACTGCCTTCTATAGACAAGTATTATAGGTTGAAGAATTAAATCCTTACCAAAAGTGTTGGTGAGATGGTAATACTTATAATATCACCACCAATGCACTTTTTATTTAATTTATAAATTTAACCTTCACATTTCCTCAAGTGTCAGATGTCATGACCAGGTCTGGTTTTATTTATAGAGTTGTTGATGCTAATATAGTTATATCATAATTTACGTAGATTAAAATTTAAGATCTCTAAAACCGAAATACTCTAATATAGTTCTCTAACATTATCATTCACTCAAAGCAAGATTAACATAATTAATTATTATTATTGATGTGTTGAATGTTGAATCATATATTTCTTTTGTTAGGAACATTTTCCACTATTGCTAGTATTAATAACCATACTAATATTAAGGTAGTTATTTATAGGATTATCACTATTATTTATGATCTGACATTTATTTTATTATTGAACTTGGTGTTAATTTTACTTTTGATTGAAGTATTGACATTTTTTTTTATAATGTCCATATTCTTTCTACAATAAATAGTAACAACCCTTTTATCCCCTTTAAGTGCTCAATATATATATATTTTTGTCTAGGGATTATTATTAATTGTGTTAACACTAATGACACCCGATAGCCTCAACCTATAGTTTTCTAATTCTATCCACATTTAGGGTGATAATACCAAGTATAACTACGCTTCATATTAATCCTCTGTGCAAGATTAAGACCGATCATGGATACTGATGCTAACCAACATTATTATATATTACCAAAGTGACATTAACACTAACATCATCCTTGATATTAATATGGTTAGGTATATATCGCGAGAACTATAATTCTCATTGCCAACCCCAAAACTCAAAATGAATTGATTATTAACCAAATCTCCACTTAACATTTGTATTAGTGCTACACATTATATTACCACTATTTTCATTATTAAATTTATTACGATACACTTAATATTACTAATAAGATGGATATAAATACTAGTATATATCTTTTTCTAAAAAAATATAACAAATTATTATTATTATATTTATTTGTTTGCTTTTCCTTTTATATTTATATATCTTTAATAAATAAACTTTATAAGAGAATTATATATATAATTAAATTAATCTTAAATTTATTATTTTAATTATCTATATATAATATAAGTACTTCTTAAAGGAGAAGTATACGTATTTAGGTTAGACTCCATTAGAGTATTTTTAAATTAAAAGGTAATATTTATACTATGGTTTTCGAATAGATAACATAAAACACCCATACACATGTCCTTTAGTGAAATTTAGTGAAATTTTCTTATTCATGACGTAGCTTCCAAATAAAGGTCATATTTTCCTTTAGAGAAGGTATTTGCTACTGCTCCATTGATTTTTGCTGGGTTTTGAACTTATATTAATTTCTTTAACCTTCCTTAATGGGTTATCTCTTGGAAAGCAAAATAAGAATGAAAATTTAAATGAGGCAGATTATTTTTAAAGGACTATTTTCAATGGTGAGAACTTCTTTTAAAGTATCTACCAGCCCTCTAATGCAGTGATAGTATAGTTGCTATTAATTTCTCAATTTCTATAACATTCTATAACCCCCTACGCCAAACTCAATAATCCGAGGAATGTGATTAATACAATTATTACCATTAATGCTTAAATATATATTTTGATACATAGTTTTATATCATTTAATCTCCCAGTCGGATTGATCCAAAATATAAATTATTTAAATACTGGCATAAGTGATGATCTAAAATCATTGCGTGAGGCAGTGAAATATGTCATTGCAGATGATTATAATATTGTTCAATCGACATTTGAAAACATTGGCACATTTCCTTTTTTCTTATTTAATCTGGCTTTTTAGGAATATTATTTATCTACAATACTTTTCTCCTGCAGGAAGGTTACATTATTATACATATATCAGTATTTAATTTCTTCACGAAGACCCCAAATATCACATTATAATTTCCGATTGATGAAAATGTATTACCTCATGTTACTATTTGATTTTGACATTCACTGTGGTTTCTGTTTGGCACATTGTGATTTTGGTTGATACTATTGCTATTATGTGTGGTAGCTTAGACTATTACTATACTCTTATGATGCCATGGATATTGTGATGACATTTTATTATGATCATTTGATGGAGTTATTTGGAATGCAATAGACTATAGAATAGTAATTTATGATGTGGTGTAAAATTTTATGATTATATGTTTTGGTGAGGGGACAGGTAGCATCACTCGTTCGCGAGCGCCCTGCTACGCTGTGAATCCTCCTCACAATGCTTTGATTTTATGTATATTGTATATCACCTTGTGGATGCAGGCTTTGCAGGAATAAGACTCGATTCCACCTATTTCGGTAGGTCTGGGTGAGCATTGAACCAACCCAACGACAGGGAGTTGAATATTTGAGGTGACATGAAAAGTAACTCCGTTCCAAGGTGTCAACAGTCCTGTATCTTCTTGGTTTGTGCGTATTGGTCACATTCAATTGTGTAGTTGCATTGGTCTTTGTATGTTATTGCGATTTTATGATTTGTCTAAAGTGGTGAATGGTTTTATGTGGTAAATTAAATAATTAAGTAATTGATAAAAATAAAGACATAAAATAATAATTAAATATGACAATGAATAAATATTAGTAGTAATAAAAATATTACATTTATCTTGTATCCTACAATGGTTGATTTTTAATTGTTTAATATGGAAGTAATTAGTTAATAAAGTATTATGGAAAGAAATATATATATATATATATATATATTTAAAAGTTCATGTTTGTGGATTTAAATTAATTTAGTTTTAATCAAATACATGGAAAATAAAAATGAAATATGGAAAAGGCAACAAAAGAAATTAAGGTTAAATATTATTTGATTTTATTTCTTGAAATGTGACCTCTGGTATTCACGGGAAGAGGAATTGAAAGGATTCATGGGCATGGATTTTAAGAAGGGGTTTCTTTGTTTGAGAGGATGGTTTTTTGAATGCTGGAGAAATTTTATTCCCAATCATTTTTTTTTGCCTTAGTTTCTTTTTTCTGTTTTCTGGAGAAAATTGGTGAAGAGGAAGGAAGATTTGGATCTGTTGCTGGAAGATCGGCAGGAAGGAATTAGTACAGCAAGAAGATTAAGCTTCTTCAATTTTCCGCAAGCGAAGGACGCCAGGTTCTCTCTTTGAATTTATATTGTTTTCTGTTAAAATAGGAATTGGTGTTTGTAAATGAAATTGTATTTAGGGTTGGAAATTTAATAATGATAGGAAGAAAATCTATTGGGATTACAGTTTTATCAAAGGAAATTTTAGCAGGGAATTGGGGATTGTTATTTATTTAATGAATTTTTTTTGGGGTTTCTGAGTTGTTGTTGATTAAAAGGGTTTTATTGTAATCTGGAAACAAACAGTAGTTTGCTATCTCAATTGTTA
>VDFB02178499.1:0-16271 GCA_007258455.2 Sequoia sempervirens
GTCTAGCTGGTGCTCGGAGACAGGATCATCATCACTTGGTGCATAGACATCATGCCACCACTTCTTCAACTGTTCCAGAATCAAGAACCTGGGCTCGATCTTCCTTCTTCATGTTATTATCTTGAAAAGCAATGGATCCATTGTATATGCCGCTCAGGCTGTCATCAATGTGTCTTCTCTATTTATAAATCTTCTTCAACACCTTCTACCCAATCTGCAGTGACTTTGTTCTCAGGGGTCCTGCTCTTGATGACCAACTTAATCTTCTATGCATCAGACAATGAGGAACCAGCTGATGCCTTGCTTGATTCAGCCTCACTCAACATGACAACCACAGTAAAAACTATAGGAAAGCAAGGTTAATCCATTAAAACATCGTTAGAATGCATCTCATATAGCCAAGGTGTCGTTGAATCTCATATAAAATGACCACTACAAATTTTGGGTTTCAAGACCATTTGTGGAATCTGAGCCAGAGAGAAATTCGGGAAATTCCAAACCAATCGGATTCCAACAGGATAACCTAGAAACACCTACTTAATCATTAAACTTGTTCATTTTTCATCAATAAATCACATAAGAGATCCAAATATGACATGAAATAATCATTAAATGCATCATGAATTGTAAACGAATCAAATTATTTCATGTTTCTTTAGTTTCATCAAAGTTCAGAAAAATCCGTCCAGGACGGATTCCAGCGAAGGACTAGCCAAAGAGCATTTTCGAAAATTCCGGAGACGGCAGATTTCAGAGAAATTCGGACTCGACGGAAATCTGTAGTTAAGGCACAATTCTGAACTAAACGGAGATTCCCGGAATGAAGGCTTCGACAAGAGTTAATCATTTCACCGAAAAGTCTCGGTGACTTCTGGGAGTCTCGCCGAAGAAAGTCACTAGGATAGGTCTCGCTAAGACTTAGTGGTTTCGGTGTAACATCCTAGCGACTAGGTGAAGTCTCAACGAAGCAGATGAGTGTATTTTGGCCAAACAAAATTCATTCAGAAAGAAGCCACGCCGAATGGGGCACGTCTCGCCGAAAGCGAATGTGAAAGTCATGTCGATGAGAGATTTTCTTCGGTATAAAGTCACAGCGAATCGGCCATGTTTCACCAACTTTCAAAGTTTAATTAATCACTTCGACTAGACAATAGTTTATCGATATGAAGTCTAGGCAAAGTCACGATGACCTGCCAACTAGGGCTCGGTTTGGATTCAGCCAGAGGTCTCAGCAAAAAGACCTGGGCTCGCTAAGAGAAGAAGGCCTCACTATAACGTCTTGGCGAACATCGGTAATTACAGCGAATCATGTAAAGTATCGGCAAGAGTTGGAATCTCGCGGTAAGGTCCCAGCGAAAGATGGATGTCTCCTTGACTGAAAAGAACAAAGCTCAGCAGAAGTAAACATACTCGGTGAAAGGTCTCGCCGAAAGCAAAAGTTACAGCGACAGAACGAAAGAGCGGTAGGACTTTAGGGACCCGCCATGACATCTTGGCGACCACTAGGAGTCTCGGCAACTGATATGCATTCAATATTTCATCAGTGTAAGAAAAAATAGTGTCACAGCGATTCAACATGAACCTAGGAAGACCACTTCAGCGAACCTCAAGGTGGTCGATATGATATCACACCGACCTTGAAAGGTCACAACGAATAAAATGCAGAAGGGATGGGTTTGTTGGAGTTAAAATGACACTGAGAGGGGGGGGTGAATTAATGTCTTAACTATTTGACTGATTTTTAATATATTTAAACACACAGCTCAGATTTGATCTCAATATCATTCTGATTAGAGCATTCATGAGTTGAATGTAATCATTCATAAACAGAATTGAGAAAAATAATGACTCAACAGTGAACTGAAACAACAACAGCATAGTAAACCAAAGAGAACACAGAAGAACAAAGAGGCACAATATTTTGCCAAGTGGAAAACCCTCCTGAGGTATAAAAACCACTCCCTAAATGCCTTCTAGGCTTAATCTTTTAATCAACTGTTCACAATGCCTTATAGGTTGATTTTTGAGCACCCACTCAAGGAGCATCAACCCCTCATTTAGAGATATCTATCTCAAGGAGTACCAACCCCTCAAATTATGTTTTGAACAATAGTAATGTTTCAAAGGATTTCTCTGTTTTCAGTTAAGCACATATCTCCTTTTTTTCTCGTCTACAGAATACCTTAAAGATTCAATAACTGAATCCCTAAAATACCTCATAGAAAAGAAATTTACAATCTCTGCATTTTTATTCATATTTTTATTGCAGAGTTTTATCATACATTTTCATACAGCTCAAGAATGATAATCTCATAATTACAATAACAGTCGAATAGAAAACTTAGTTTTCTGCTCCTATTTATAAATGCTAGAAAAGTAACAGACTTCAGAAGTAATGGCAGAACAACCAACCAAAACAAGAGCCGTTTCACCCAGCTTCTGAAACTTGTGAGATTGTTTCTCAGACAAAACTATAATTCCCATGGCTCCATCAATCACTTTCGAGCATCCAACCAGACAAGCGCATCAAACAAACCTTCCATAGACCTCTATAGAAGCCATTACAGTCAGCAACAATAGAAACGTAAACATTCATGATGGTGGTCAGGTTAGGGTTCGATATCCAACTTAAGAGAATAAACTCAAAAAGTTTTCCCTAATCTTTTCAATTCAATCGATGACACGTTATGCCGTAGGCAACTCTAACGTTGCCAGACAACCTTATGTTTGTCGCTTTCGCCAAGAACCACCAGTGTCGGAGAGAAGATATATCGAATACAACATGCTACGCCGATGGTCTTCCTTAGTAAAACATTCTTTTGCTGAGACATGAGGAAACTTCTTACCGAGATGCCCTTTTAGTTTCATTCACAATCGCTATAACAGACAACTTTCGGGGAGACCTCTTGGAGAACAAACTTTGTCATTCCGAAAGACATTCGATACACATTGGTCGCTGTGACAAATGGTTTTTCTTATCGACGAGCCTTCTATCTTGATTTAACAATGTCGCTGTAACCTAATACTGTCGGGAAGACGTTTCATAGAATACATTAAGTTTCACCGAAAGACTTTATTCACTCTGAGTCGCTAAGACTTTACCAACCTTTCGCCGAAAGCCTTTCATTCGCCTTCGCCATGACTTTCCACAGTCGGAGAGATATTATATCGAACACAATATGTTTCACCGAGAGCCCTTAATATTTTCCATTGGCGCGACCCACAGGGTTCATTATGACATTATACCAAAGAAAATTTTTTGCCGATAAGACCCTTTTTGAACACGGTCGGTAAGACAATATGTCTTCGGAGAGACCATATGCTGATTACAACACTCCTGCTGAAAGACATCCACATGCATTAGTTGGAGAGACATAACCTTTTCGCTATGACCTCAGCCCAACGGCCAAGCTCATGCTGATAGAGATTCTTTCTTGTGCCGATCGGTGTGACAAACCAATATCGCTGAGACCACATATCGACTAATTTAACTTATGCCGATATAACTACTGTCGCTGAGACAACAAACAATGTTACGCCAAAAGCTGCCAGAATGTTAAATTCAATCGACATAACATTAGAAATGTCTTGCCGATAGGCAACTCAGACATTTCAAAGTGGATCGAGGAGACCCTGCCATACTCATGCCAATATGTGAAAGCCTGTGAAATGCATAGAGAACCATCCTGACAACGAATACCAACTTACAAGTTTTGTCAGACACAGAAATAGTATTCATAGCTTGAACCAGAATTCTTATCACCATCTTGAAATTTAAACATAACAAATAACTTTCTGTAAAAGCCAAGAGACATCAAAGAAGTGCCATTGTAAATCATAAGGATTAGGGATTTTGTCATCAAGGACAAACCATAAACACAATTGGAATCCAACAAAATCCCCCTTTTTCCTTGATGGCAAAACACAAATGACTCTCCCCCTTTTTGCCTCAATGACAAAGAGTAGAAGAGAAGATCGCGCAATTGCCATGAAACACAACTGAGAAGCCAACCAAAATATCATGAAAAACAGCTACAAAAAAAATAGAAGAGCAGCAACCAAGATTATAGGAGAGCAGTAAGAGAATGAAAATATTTAACTTGCTCCCCCTAAGCAGTAGCTTGGAGATTCAGTGAAGTAATGATTGAGAGATAACTCCCAATCGAAGTCTTAGCCTTTCAAATAGCTCTTTTGCTAAGGGCTTAGTGAAAATGTCAGCCACCTGATCTTGAGATCCAACAAACTGTAAGCAGACTTCATTAGCCAAAACCTTTTCCTGCAGAAAATGAAACTTAATAGCAATATGTTTAGTTCAAGAGTGCATGACAGGATTTTTTGATATATTTATTGCACTAGTGTTATCACAAAGAATGGAAATAGGTTTAGAAACATTAATACCCATATCTGAAAGAGTCTAACTCATCCACAGTAATTGAGTACAGCATGAAGTGGCAGCAATGTATTCTGCTTCAGCAGTAGAAAGAGAAACAGATACTTGTTTCTTGCTGTGCCATGCCACTAAACGATCACCAAGAAAGAATGCAGCACCACTGGTGCTTTTCCTATCATCCAAACAACCAGCCCAGTCAGCATCAGTATAAGCAATCAAAGAGAAATCATTGCTTCTAGGATACCAAAGACCATAATCAAGAGTGCCCTGAATGTATCTAAAGATCCGTTTAACAGTAGTAACATGATATTCTTTAGGTGATGCCTGAAAATGTGCAACAATGCAAACCACCTGCATAATGTCAGGTCCAGAGGCAGTTAAATATAAGAGACTGCAGATCATGGATTTGTATTCTGTTTGATTTGAATCAGGAGAATCATCAATTTTAGTAAGTTTGCATCCAGTAGCCATGGGTGTGCTAACAGGATGACATTCATCCATTTTAAATTTCGTAAGCATCTCTCTAGCATATTTGGATTGAGAAAGAAATATTCTAGTCTCACATTGAGAGATTTGAAGACCTAGAAAGAAATTTAATTCTCCTAACATTGACATTTCAAACTCAGATTCCATTAACTGAGAGAACTTTTTACTCATAGTGACATTATTGCAGCCAAAGATAGTATCATCAACATAAATTTCAACAACTAAAATATCAGAACCTTTAGTTTTAACATAAAGATTACTGTCTACACCTCCTCTAACAAATCCATTAGAAATTAAATGACTATCCAGCCTAGAGTACCAAGCTGTAGGTGCTTGTTTGAAGCCATAGAGAGCCTTTTTCAACCTGTAAACATGGTTAGGATTATCTTTGCATATAAATCCTTGATTTATTCAACATAGACCTCTTCATCTAAATAGCCATTCAAAAGCGGTTTGACATCATTTGATAAACAGTAAAGTTTTTGTAAACAAAATAAGCCAAGAATATTCTGATAGATTCTAGTCTAGCAACAGGTACAAAGGTTTCACCAAAATCAATACCTTCTTGTTGAGCATAGCCTTTGCAAAAAAATCTTGCTTTGTTGTGAATAACATTACCTTTTTCATCAACCTTGTTCCTATATATCCATTTGCCTCCAATGACATTCTTGTCATCTGGTCTTGGGACTAACTCCCAAGTATGATTTTTCTCAATCTGATCAATTTCTTCCTGCATAGAATTAATCCAACATGAATCTGTGAGAGCTTCATTAAAAAATTTAGGCTCAAATTGAGTAACTAAATAAAAAGCAATTTGTGCCTTTTCATCAGATTCTGCAGCCTTTCTTCTAGTTTGAACTCCTGCATATTTATCCCCAATAATCTGATCTTTGGGGTGATATATAGCTAGAGTTTTCGAAGGAGCTTTTGATGCAACCTTTTCAGGACTTGCTTTTTCATTTTTAGGGCTTGTTGATTCAGCAATAGACTTTGTTGTTCCAACTCCATAAATTATTTCAAATTCAAGTTCTTCTTCCTCATTATTTTGTAAAGATTCAACATTCAAATGTGGTCTTTCATCAAATTTTACATTAACAACTTCAACAATCTTATTAAGCCTTTTGTTGAGACATTTATAAGCTTTGTTGTGAGTTGAGTATCCCAAAAAGATACCCTCATCACTTTTGGATTGCAAACTTCCAAGATTATCATCATCCTTTTTGATAAAACACTTACTCCCAAAAATTTTAAAGTATTTGACAGAAGCAGTTTTTCCAAACCACAGTTCATAAGGAGTGTGTTTAGATTTCACCCTAAGCTGCACTCTATTCAAAATGTATATAGTTGTATGAACAGCTTCTTTCCAATACATATCAGACAATTTAGCTTCATCTAGCATGGTTCTATCCATTTCTTTTACAATTCTATTCTTACATTCAACTACTCCGTTTTGTTGAGGTGTTTTAGTTGCAACATACTGCCTTTTAATATCGTGTTGTTCACTATAATCAATAAAATCTTGAGAGGTGAATTCACCTCATTTGTTTGATCGAAGGCATTTGAGTTTCAAATTAGATTCCTTTTCAACCATTTTACGGAAGATTTTGAACCTTTCAAAGGCTTCTGATTTGTGCTTAAGAAATGTGACCCAAACCATTCTAGTATAATCATCTACAAAAAGCATAAAGTATTTTTCACCATTAACAGACCTTGTTCTAGTTGGTCCACATAAATCAGTATGCACAAGCTATAAAGGTTTTGAGGAAGAATGTTCTTTTGTCTTGAAGCTAATTTTAGTTTGTTTAACACTTAAGCATTCTTTGCACACAAAATTTTCTAGCTTGTTAAGAATTGGTAAACCTCTAACATTCTGATTCTTATTGATTCTAACCAGATTTTCAAAGTTTATGTGTCCTAATCTTTTATGCCATAACTAGCTCTCTTCAATTTGGCCCATTAGACACATACCTTGAATATTGTCATTGCAAGATGAGTCAAGGAGATTGTACACATTTCCTTTTGTTCTCCTTCCAGCTGCAACAACCTTTCCAAGCTTGTTCTTAATCTCACATCCTTGCGAATTAAAAAGAACATGATAACCACTATCACAAATTTGACTAACACTTAGAAGATTGTGCTTGAGACCTTCCACATAGTACACATTATAGATAGGAGTGTCTTCATTCAGAAGAAGTGAACCTCTACCTTTAATTTGAATACCAGAGTTATCACCAAACTTAACATATCCACCTACATAATCTTCAAGTTTTATAAACTTGTCCTTATCGCCAGTCATATGGTTAGAACATCCACTGTCCAGGACCCATAAGTCCTTTTTCTTTGAATGAAAAGCAGTTTGAACCAACATAGTTTGCTCAATGTTGTTGACAGTCTTAGGTTTCCAAACCTTTTTAATTTTCTATTGTTTAGAATGCAGATCAGTTCTGCACTGTTTGACAGAATGTCCTAGAGTATTGCATTTAAAACATCTGATTTGTCTAACAAAACCATGGTGTTGTCTAAGACCAAACCTGGGTATTCTAGAATTCATAAGCCTACAAGTGCTCACCTTATGACCAAATTTATTGTAGAAAAAACAATAACCATAGAAAAAAGAATTGACATTGTATGAAGGTCTATTACCTTTAAAAAACTTACCATGATCCTTACCAGATTCTAAGAGATTTGAACCTGAATTTTTTACTTCAGAAGAGGGGTTTTGTTTTGCTTTGTCAGTTGAGCATTCACCCTTTTCAAAACCAACACCAGTTTTATCTTTATACACCTTTTGCTTGCTGAGCATCTCATTCAGTTTTAGAGTGCTTTCATATTTTTCAATTTCCTTCCTAAGAAGGACTACTTCTTGTTCCAATTTTTGAATTTCATGATCTTTGCAGCTTACAGTCTCTCTAAGGCAGACTTCAACTCTTTTAGCTTCTTCAAGCTGAGTTTTTAGAGAGATCAATTCTTGATCTGGTTTATGTTCTTGAGTAAGAACTTGTTTTTTAAGTTTTTTGACCTCTTGAAGAGCACATTTCAGCTCACTTTCATGATCTACTTCACCTCTTCAGTTTCAATGGTGTTAGAATCATTTTGCTAAGTAAATTCAGCCATGAACAAAGTTTCAACATCATCAGCTGATGAGTCTTCAGACTCAATATCAGATTCATCCTTACTAAATAGACTTTTCTTCTTTTTAAAATTGAAGTTTCGTTTAGGTTTGAAAGCCTTCTTCTTAGGTTGTATTTCAGTTGTCTCGTTGTCATAGATTTGATCATCATAGGGACACTTTGTAGCAAAGTGACCTATTTTTCCACAGTTAAAACATTTAAAGGGAAGTTTTCCCTTATATTTTCCTGACCCCTTTTTAAATCTTCTAACAAAATGAGATTCTTTAGAATCAGACAACTCTGATTCACTGACATCGACTTTTTCTTTCTTTTCAGAGTTAAAGGAAGTTTCTTTTCATGTTGAATTATTTTTGCTAGTTCTCATTTCATAGGCAGTAAGTATTCCTTGCAGGCTGTCTAAGGTAAGCTTATCAAAGTGTTTCTTTTCTTCTAGGGCTGAAACCTTAGATTCAAATTTAGATGGTAAGGACCTAACAACTTTTGTGACCACATCAAATTCATTAACCTCTTGACCTAGACCTTTCATTCCATTGACAACTTCATCTACTCTTAGGAAATATTCAGCCACTTTCTCATCATCCTTCATTTTCAACTCCTCAAACTGATGTTTGAGAGTAATGATTTTTGATAGTTTGACTTTCTCATTCCCTTGATATATAGTTTCAAGTTTTCCCCAGATTCCATGAGCAGATTTGCAATGCATGACTTTAATGAACACATCTTTAGTTAATCCACACAAGATGGAATGCTTAGCTCTAGCATTTGTTTCATACCTCTTTTTTTCAGCAAGATCAGTGGGAATAGTGGCTGGTACATTCTAATCAGTTAAAACAATGCTCCAAACATCAACATCAAAAGAGCAAGAAGAAACTGCATTCTTATTCTCGAACACATAATTTGTTCCATCAAATAGCAGGGCTAAGTTCTGGAGGCACCATGAGAATGTTCCGTAAAAACAAACTCCGGGCAAGATCAGTAGATTAATTAAACCAATGAGAGGGACCCTATGCTCATTACCAATTATTGGAGTTAAAAAGACAGGGGTGGTCCAGGTGTTTTAGCAGTTTGACGGTGCAAAACTTCAAAACATATCACAAATTTGTTCTCAATATTACTCTGATTAATGCATTCATGAGTTGAATGTAATCATTCATAAATAGAATTGAGAAAAGTAATAACTCAACAGTGAACAGAAACAACAACAGCATAGTAAAATAGAGAGAACACAGAAGAACAAAGAAGCACAATATTTTTCCGAGTGGAAAACCCTCCTAGGGTATAAAAACCACTCCCTAAAATGCCTTCCTGGCTTAATATTATAATCAACTGTTCACAATGCCTTATAGGCTGATTTTTGAGCACCCACTTAAGGAGCACCAACCCCTCATTTAGAGATATCTATTTCAAGGAGTACCAACCCCTCAAATTATGTTTTGAACAATAATAATGATTTAGAGTGTTTCTCTGTTTTCAATTAAGCACATATCTCTCTATTTTTTCATCTACATAATACCTTAAAGATTTAATTTAACTAAATCCCTAAAATACCTCATAGAGAAGAAACTCACAATCTCTGCATCTTATTATACAGATTTTATTGTAGAGTTTTATCCATATATTTTTATACATCCAAGGAATGATAATCTTAGAATTACATCAACAGTCGAACATAAAACTAAGTTTTCTACTTCTATAAATACATCTTGATTTGCATGAAAGATAGGTAACTGTCTTCAGAAGTAATGGCAGAACAACCAACCCAGCTAAGAGCCATTCTCAACAAATCTGAAACTTATGAGATCATTTCTCTGCATGAAACGCACAACTGCCCACCACAGAAAATCATAACATCTAATGTATGAAAGACAATACTCAGTCAGGGCATCATTTGTCATATTAGTAACAGAGATGCAGAGAGCAGTTAAAGAAAATAGTGATCATAAACTAGTATAAGCAGCATGAAACACATAATTGAAAGTACCAAATAGATCTGCAACTCCCATGACTCCATTATCCACTGTCGAGCTTCCAGACAAAAATGCACCATATAAACCTTCCATAAACCTCTGTAAGTCAGCAACAACAGAAGCGAACAATTTATGAAGCTTTCTCATGATGGCGGCCAGGCTAGGGTTCGATACCCAGACAAAAAGAATGAGCTCAAAATGTTTTCCCTAACAACCTTTCAATTCAATCGATGACACGTTATGCCGTAGGAAATTTTAACGTTTCCAGACAAGCTTATGGTTGTCGCTTTCGCCAAGATCCACCAGAGTTGGGAGAAGTCATACTGAATACACAATGTCACGCCGAGAGCTCACAACATCCTTCTGGTTGATGAGACAAAAAGGTTCTTTCACCAAAATGAAACCATTATTCTATCGCTATAGCTTTTGATATCGAAGAGACATCATATAGATCAACTTTGATATACCGAAAGATATTCGATACACATTGTCGCCGTGACAATTCATAACCTGTGCCGAAGGCCTTTGTCATTTTCAAGTCGCTATGACAATACATAGTCGGGGAGACATTATATAGACTGCCCCTTGTTTTGCCAAAACATCCCGAGCTCACCCTAGATTGCCAAGAGAATTCACTTCTCATATCGACATAGACCATTTGTATTCCATCGGTGAGACATAAAAATGTCGGGGAGACCTCTCGTAGAATGCATGAGTCATACCGAAAGTCATCCTTTCATCCGGTGTCGTTGAGACACTACCAAACTCTCGCCGAAATCCCCTCAAGACTTAGTCGCCAAGACTTGATGGGTTCGCTATGACATTATATCGAAACATATGAGTCTTACCGAAATGTATTTCTTCATCAGCGGTCGGCAAGACAATGCACATTCGATATAACATTTCGCCAAAGCAGTAACCTTATGCCGATAAGACATTCAGTGCATCGGTCGGTGAGACAAGAAAACTTTAGAGAGACTATATACCAAAATCATTATGTTTGGCCGAAGCGAAACCCTAGAAGATGTTCAGTAAGATAGAACCACTTCATGAGACCTATTCTGATACAGCCAAGCTCTTGCCGATAGACTTCCATTCAACCTCCGATCGGTGAGACAAGGTAATTTCGCAGTGACCACATATCGACGGAAAAAGCTTATGCCGAAAGACCTTTCTGCTGTTGCCATAACAAAAAGAGGAGTCTTGCCGATATGATCCTTTTCTGTCACCATAACAAGGAGAATGTCATGCCGATATGTTCAAGGAGAATGATGGCAGATGATGACTTTGACCAAAGTCAATTTTTTAAATGCAGTGAGGCCCGAACCATTGAAAGTTCAATATTTAAGAATGAAGCCCAAAAGCGCATTACCACCTCTGATAAATGTGACAAGATACTGTCTTCACATTGAACTCGAGGCATCAGTACACAACACACTATATCTGAGACTGATCATCAAGGAGAACCAACTAAAAGAGATTTTGTCATCAAGGACAAACCATAAACACAACTGAATCCAACACATTGATGTAGTCATCCTAATTCAAATTTCATTATTTGCTTTGCCAAATTGACCCTTTTAGAATATCTAGCTATTACATGTCACTTTATGGTCTAAAACACTTTGAATTGAGCATCTAGGACCTTATATTTAAGGATAATCCTAGGTCATTAGAGCTCATTCACATCCTAACATTGACATTAAAACTACACATTGATTTATCATATAGGCACTTTTTGTATTTTCTCACAGTGTCTTCCAACTTCTCAATGTAGTTTTATGCATACCAAATTAGGTGGAACAAAATGGTCTCACTTGAAAGGAACTTAAATCCCCCAAGGTTCACTTAGAGGTCAAAGTGAATGTTCCACAAAATTATACTGGCATTTCATAGCTAATTTTTTACACACACAAAAGTACTGGCTAATTTAGACATATTCAATATTTTTATATACTTAATAGGGAACCAAAATATATTAGATGTAGTATGGTTGTTAAGAAAAGGTACCGTATTGCCAATAGTGGCATGGTGCAATGGTTAAGTTGTTGTGTTGTTATTCTTTCCATCAAGGTTCAAACCCCATTGGGGTGTAATTGTTGAGAATTTATATTGGGGATGAGGTCCCCAATTTGTGACCTCACCAATTCACAGCTCAGGGTTCAAAGTGTTTACCTCTTTAAAAAAAAAAGGTATTGTGTTGATTTCTCAATGAGCTTAAAACATCAATGAAAAAAACTAATTTTGATTCATTTTTTTAGATAAAAGGCATAGAAGCCTGAAATATTATTATAATATATATTAAAGTTCAGAAGTAGTACATGATAGGTGCATATAATTATGTTGTTAAAACAAAGTTTCCTGAGAATATATTATGCAAGGAGGCCTATACAAAATGTCACACAAGGAAGGTGTAGATTTAAACAAGAAACTTATACTTTGAAATACTATCTACGCATTGATAGAGAAAAAAAATTGAAACCATTAATTGATTTAGGACAATGATTGGGTTGACTCCTCCTTTGGACCTGAGGTAGATGGAGGCGCTGGTGGATGGGGTTCATGGGTGAGGAGGACTAGCATTACCCGTCAGACATTCAATACTCTGTTGTAGAAGCTGGACCCAAATTCATTTCTATGTACCCTAAATGCTTCATCCATCTCCACTTCAAGCCTTCTATGTAGTGCATGTTTAAGGGCCACATAAATATAGAGGTACCCCAACCTCTTCATTGTTTATGTTTGAATAACCCTCCCACTAGAGCTTTCCCATTATGGAAACCATAGCCACAGATTGCAGAGTTCAGGGCTTGACCAACAAGGAATTTCTCCTAAATGTCGTCCATAGAAAGTTATGCAGCCAAGCCATAGTGTTGCAATAAATTCATAAATTAGACAAAAAAAATTGAAGCTACCTGCTTGATGGGTATAACAATTTTGGATGAATGAACAAGAGCCTCTCTCCAATCACCACCCTTAGGGCCACATAATTAATCTTGATTTTTTTTTTGAGCATTTCAAAGGAGTATGCATCTGATTCGGGATACTCCCATTTTGGAATTAGGAGGAAGATATGCTTGTTGATTGGTTCAATTTGCACTGAAGCCATTGCTTGCTTCCTCATTGATGCCTCTATAGAGATATTGAAATACAAAACTCTCACAACCACCTTTTGATGCATGAGTATCCCCGATTGTAAAGCAATCTTGTATCAACCAAAAACATTTCATTTCTTGCAATTCAATTTTAGTTGTCTCAACAGTTTCTTTTGTGTTTTATCGTATTATCATTTCTCAGCTCACAAAGTAGGATATTGGTTCTACACGAGGACATCTTCAACATATCCAGATTTTAGGTGATTTGCATTTGTTTGTAGAAAGCTTTGCTCTCAGAATATCACTGTCAATTCTTTGTAAGAGAATTTAGGGTCTATCTAGCCTAGGCTTGTTGTGCGAACCTTTTCCAGAGCATGTGGAGCTTAATGAAACATCATTCAAGGAATTTTAGGCCCAAGGTAACTTTCTTCAAGATCCACAATACATTCAATTTCCCAAGGGTTTATCTTTTCATGTTCTTGGCCGACCTACATATTTGGTCTTGCATTGGGGTTGTGAGCACTTGAGGTCAACACAGATCATAATTGAAGCTATAGATTCATATTTAAGATTATTTTTAATCTATATTGGAAGTTAGTTGACAAGTTCGCAGTTATTAGTAGATAGGAAGTAGATTTGAAGGTCATAATAAGGCATTGTGCCAATTGTAATATCTTGTAAATGCTCTTCGACATGCCTATGAGCCCTAGTCATTCTACATATATGGCATATGATGCGTGTAAGACTAAAAGTTATTGAATCAATGATAGTCCATATTTGTTGAGTATTTCTTGTGTTGTTTCTTTGTGTGAGATCAAGGTTGCATGGTTGGACTGTCCTTTTTGGACCCTCTAGATTCGTGATTGCACCAAATGGTATCAGAGTGAGTTTGTGAGTCCTTTGGGAGGGAAGGAATTCCTTGTGGTGAATAGATCTCCAACCTTAGCTAGCTTGCAAGTGTTTTCAACCTAGCACCGAGTGTGAGGAAATTGAGACCTTGTAGCCAAATCATCGAATTGAGGAAGTTGTACCAGATCCAAGGGGAAAGATATCATCGAGAAGATCACCTATTATAGAAAATGTTGCTTGAAAAATGGATGAAATGTTGGAGATGATGATAGAAATGAGAGTCCAATTAGATTATTTAGAAGAATTTATAGAAGGAGAGTTCTAAACCCTACACATGAGGCTGAAAGTGATGATGAATTAGATCATGTTGTAAATGAAAATGAAGAAAACCTAGAAGAATAAGAAGAAGACTTAGATTAGGTAAAGATGTTGAAATCTATTTCCAAGATTTATAAGAGACCTAGAATTAAAATTCAAAATTATGCGAGAAATTTAAACCTGAGGAATTGATTGATTGGATCAATGATATGAAAGAATACTTTGAGTATAAAGAAATTGAAGATCTAGAAAGAGATATTTGTAAAAAATAAGTTGAAAGGACACATTGCTATTTGGTGGAAAGAAGTTCAATTGGATAGGAATAGGAGGGAAAAAGAGAAAATCACAAAGTGGAATAGGATGGTGAAAATTTTGAATAAATTTATACCTGCTGACTATGAGCTTGAATTGTTAAAAATATTTCAAAATATGAGACAAAAGGAGAAGTCTATGAAGGAGTATACTGAATAATTGAGAAGATGATGATCAAGGTTGGACATAGTGAAGCAAGAAAGGAAAAGGTTGTGTGATACATCAATGGAATGAGAACAAAAAACCAAGAAGAATTGAGTCTAGTGAAGATGATATCAGTTGAAGAAGCATATTGATTTGTGCTCAAGGTAGAAGAAAAGATAAATAAGAAGCTTGAACAACTTTAGACAAAGAAGTACAAGAGGAAGATTTCAGAGAAGCGGATCACAATCCAGAGAGAGAAGACCATATGTGAAGCAAAACAAGGATGGAAAACCCCACTGCAATGAAGAGAAGGACAATAATTCATACCACAATGATAGAGGAGGTCATAATTCCTACCACAATGATGGATATATGAGAGATGAAGGAAGATCTAAGAGATGAAGCAAGATCTAAGAAGAGATGTGTGATATAAGAGGGATTCGTTGCACACCATGGGTCTCTCCTTTCTCAAGAGATCACCAGGGAACAAACTGCCCTTATACACCTCAAGATAGCAATATGATAAGGAACCAAGAGCACAGTTATGTCCTCCAGGGGAATAGTCAGAGGTCCTGAGAGAGCCAGATCAGAAGTTTTCTATCCCAGAAGAGGGAGCTCTTGGCCAAAGGATATCAGCGCAGATCGAGGATGCCAGTGCAGTGCACTGTCATCTGAAAGTTGCGCTGGCATCCTAAGCAACAAAGAACTTAGGAACTCAATGGACATAAAGTAATCCTACTCACAGACTCAATGGTGATATAAACAAAACTACTAACTAACCAGAAAGCCAAATACGAAAGGAAATATCACAATACTTGGAGAAAGCTTACCTCTTTCCCGGACACCCAAATCTTCACTCCAAGTTCCTTTTCGTAACTTGCACACAAGAGATCAAGGAGAAAGTTGTTGGGTGGCTGTATAGGGGCCTGCCTCAGTCATACCCCACTTTGGTGTTCCCACCTCCACAGAAAACCAAGTTGGAAAGGATTACAAAAGGAGTAAATAAAGCGTGTGGTGAGAGCAATATCTGCTCGAGGAGTAGAACTCGCACCATGATAAGCGTGTGGTGGAAGCAATACCCACTTGAGGAGTAGAACCCACACCACTAGAGAGTAGAAAAATTCTTGTGAAAGGAAAGTAAGAAAGGGAGAGAGAGTGTTACCCACGGGCCAAAGCCCTCTTTGGAGCACACAGACGCACCGTTGAGTGCTTGCTTGAGAGTTGTTGCTGCTGGTGGGAGAACCTCAGTCTGGCATGGCTTCGCCTATGAGAGTGTTGATATCAAAGGGGAAGAAGTATCAAAGTGGTAGCAAGAACTTGAATGAGAGCTAGTGTGTAATCTTCCAATCTTCCAACCTCCAAATGAGAGACAAAAAGAGGTTCTTATGCTTGCAAGGGTGGCAAAGAGTCGTTACTTTCAGAATGTAACCGCCAGGACACGTGTCACAGGAGTTAACCTTCCATATTCCACGTTTCAAGCTCGGGAAATGGCTAAGACGGTAGCATGTCATGCAGACATCTCCGCGTCGCGCATTCATCCAGAGCCTGTATTCCTAGGGAATGCATTGCCAGGCTTCTG